>JAODAL010006363.1:0-134288 GCA_025379985.1 Phyllomedusa bahiana | reverse complement strand
GAGGGGCACGGGGTGAAAACGGGAAAATTTGGCGGAAAAAAAAACAAAAAAAAGGGGGGAAAATATCTTAAAAAAACGGGGAAAATTTATGAACAGGGGGAATCGATGAACAGAATAAATATATTAACAGTGGAAATTATGAACAGGGGGAAATTGATGAACAGAGAAAGCCATTAACGATTTTGTGATCCAATGGACAGGAGTATCCCCTGGTCGAAACGAAGTCACACACGGGAGGAAATGCTCTGGGTCATGCAGAAGACATCAATTTGTGGCTTTCTCCACGACAACTGAAAATAATAACCATTGTGACAGATGATGGAAAGAACATGGTGTCCACGCTGCATAGGAGGAGGGCTGAGCCATGCTCCCTGCATGGCATACATGTTCAATCTGGTTGTTCAAGTCTTACACCCATCTGCAAGACATTCTAAAAATGGCCAGGAAACTTTGTGTAACGGACTTTAGAGTGGATCCGCTGGACCACCGCAGGCGATGATAGCTAAGCCACGCCAGGGAACGGAATCTAAGTACCCCCCGGGTTTTTTTCACCAGAGCCGCCGCAAAGCGGGATGGACTTGCTGCGGCTTGAGGCTACCAGGTCCGTCCCCCCTGACGTGACTTCCCTTTGCGGCCGGCAGCCGAGTGCAGCGAGGTACAAATAGTACTCCCAGAATCGAAAGCGGTGGGCAGGCAGTATGGTCAGGGCAGGCGGCAATGGTTCGTGTTCGTGGACAGGCGATACGTCAGGCAGGCGGCAATGGTTCGTGGTCGTGACAGGCGATAAGGTCAGGGCAGGCGGCAGAGGTTCGGAGCCGAGAACCGTAGCAAGGACTGGTACACGGCAAGGCAAATAGACTAACAGGAACGCTTTCACAAAGGCACGGGGCAAAAAAAGATCCAGCGGGAAGTGACGTGGGACCAAAACCTAAATAGAGACAGCGCCCGGCAATTGCCAATTACCGGCGCACTGTCCCTTAAATCTACATTTAACGAGGGGCCGCGCGCAAAGGGGGCGCGCATGCGCATTCCCACCAGCAGGACGCGGACCGAACGGGAGCGCGTCAGGTGAGGAGACGGGACGGATGCAGCCACGGGGGGCAGTGGGACCCGCGGCGGCACCCGTCCCCGCCTGGGGCCTGCCGCGGGGGACACGGTTGGGGACCGGCGTCCGTGGACCGGACCGCGGCGCAACCCGTTACAGTCCCCTAGGGATTGGACCGGATTCTGTAGAAGGCTGCCACTGGCGTTACTGTACGTGGAGCAATACCCTTTCCTGGGGAATTTGCCCAGGAATCTGCTATCTCCTGTACTACTGGTATAGCGGGTGTAGTTGCCTGGATAGACTGTGACCCCAATTGTTGGCTTTGTTGCTTTTGGGACGATTGGGTACTCTGCTTTCCAGTCCTCACAGGCACCATCATCTGTGGTGGTGTTGGTATATAGACTAAGAAAACATTCTTGTGCTGCCTCGGGAATATCTAGTGGGACAGTGCCCATATGGGGTCTGGCAGCTGAACAGACATAGCAGTTTGTTTTGTTATGTTGGGCAGCTGTGTATTTTACCCATTCTAACCACAGGTTTTTATCTGAGAACCCAGTCTCTACCCTCATGGTGTCATCTAAGGTGGGATCAGCCATGGCTGCCATACTCTGAAAGGTCTGTACATGGGGCACAGGGGCGTAGCTACAGGGGGTGCAGCGGTAGCAGTCGCTACCGGGCCCTGCAGCCTGAGGGGGCCCAAAAGCCCTCCTGCCACATAAAAAAACACCAGTATTGTAAATGGTGCATGGTAACTGGGAGGACCCATTTCACTTTTTGCACTAGGGCCCAAGAGCTTGAAGTTACGCCTCTGATGGGGCATAAGCGGGTTTACAGGTGTGGGTGCTGGGACTCCCAACCATTTCTCTGGGTCTTAGTTCATGTCCTTCAACTGATTTTTTTTTCCCCGAATTCCCCGTGCCCCCCTCATCTGTAGGCTCCCAGAACACATATGCCTCCATCGGTGTCCTGAGGGTTTTTTAATGGATAAGGGGGGGGCATCTTTCACCGGGATTCTCTGTTCTTGGGAAGTTCCATTCTTTTTAGACCCTCATAGGGTTCCCCTGTTTACTTCCCGTCCAAGGCGTCTGTGGGCTGTATCCCCCTCATCCCCTTTGTTCCATCCCCCCAGCACCCCAATAGTAGCAGGAGGCCCCAGTCTCGTAGTCACACACAAGTATATGCCCGTTCACAGAAGATTTTCATTAGATTTGCACTTAAGGGGGAAACCCCGGGACAACATACTACATCACAAAAAATCAAAGGGTACGTGAGCACTATGAGTTTTTAACCAAAAGGGGACCACCCTTTCTCCTTTGTAAGGCCACGATGGGGTTTTTTGAACAAAGTTAAGGGGAAAAACAGCTACTTAAAGGGGGGTTTGCCACATTAATGTTGACTGGGGGCCCCAAAAATGGGTATTTTAAAACACTTTTCTAAATATATCATTACAAAAATGAACCATGAAGCACAGCATTGCTCAGCCCCCCTTTGTTCCGAAAGTTTACTTAACACACCAGGACACGACAGGGGAAATATCTGGCGTTTCTTGTGGTTTGCACTTCTTATCTGATGACCGGGAACATGAAGGAGCTTGCATGGGGCTGGGGAGAAAGTGCAGTGTATGAGTCTGTCTGCTGTATAGAGAATCCACTGTTGTAATATTATTTGAGTAAACATTTGAGATACTCCCTGCTTCATTGCTCTATGCTCACCCCTGCAGCTGTTCATGACTCAGCATTGCTTTGTTTATATTCTCCCCTGAGCTGATAAGAGGTAAGGAACTCACTTCGTGGCGAAACCCCTTTAATATCAGTAGGAGCAGCATCTGCTTCATCTCTGGGGGCTGGAGCGATCTTGCAGTGTGAAGCGTGGATCCATTTGGGCTTTCCTGCCACCTTGACAGATGTGTTCGTGGTCAGCAGAACTTGGTACGGCCCCTCAAACCTCGGCTCTAAGGTTTTACGCACAAACTTCTTCACATAGACCCAGTCTCCAGGCTGTAGCTTATGGGCAGCAATGTCTGAGTCTGGATCTGGAATGGAAGAGAAGACTCTGGAATGTATAAGTGACAATTCTTTAGCCAATGCCGTAACCTATGTGGTCATAGCATAATTTTGTAGTTTCAACTACTGGGGAAAATATGTGCCTCCACTGGGGGTGCTTCCAAACAAAATCTCAAAGAGCGAGAGAGCTAACTGTCCCCGGGGCATGTATCTGACGCTACACAAAGCTATTGGTAAGGTGTCTGTCCAGGGCATGCCGGTCTCTTGTGCTGCTTTTAGCTTAGTCTTTTACTTTTCTACTGCTCTGAGGGTGATGGAGGGTGTAGAAAGCTAGAGTGCTTCCAAGGGCTGCCCAAATGTCCTTCACCAAGGTGGCTGTGAATGCATGTCACTCTCAATCACTTCCCGTACTCCATATTGGCATTCTACTTCTGGTAATAGCTTCTTGGCCGTTGTCTTTGCTGTGATATCAGCTACAGGGAATGCTTCTGGCCATCCTGAGAACATGTCCTCAATGACGAGGGCATATTCGTATCTTCCTGACTTGGGTATCTGTATGTGGTCGATCTGGATCCTTTGGAAATGGTGGAGAGGCTTTCCCAATGCGGGGTGATATTTTTACGGGTTCCCGGGGGGTTTGCTCTCAGCACAGGTGACACAAGTTCTGTTGAAGGAGTCCGTGAGTGTGGAGATTTCCGGTGCTCGGTAGTACTTGTCGATTGATCCATTCATTAAAGTCTTAAAAAATTCCGGCCCTGCGCCCACTAAACAACTGTGGGTATGGGCCCCCTGGGCAGACAAGGCGTCTGCCAACCTGCATATCCCTTTTCTTCCCCTTTTTGCCTTTCTTTTTCCCAAAGTTTCATTTTCTGTGTCCCTGCTTGCTGTTGCATTTTAATAGAGATGCTTGGGGAGGATCTATGGTTTTTTCCCGCGGGGCCCGGGGGGCCCCGCTTTCCCCCCGGGGCAACCCTTACTACCCCCCCCCTTAACCTCCCCCCTTTTTAGGATGCAGAAACCGAGGGGAGTTCATTCGGGATTTTGCATTTGGCTCCCGGGACCTCTCCTCGGGGCCAACCCCTTCCCAATCTACGAGGAAAACGCTTCCCCGACCTCTTCATCTACAAGATTCCTTTACCTCAAAATTCGGCGGATTGGCCCTACGGGGGAAGGGAGTTACATTCTGAGGAGAAAGGGTTCAGGACCACCCGGGTTTTAAAGGGGGGAACAGGGGAAGGGGTTTTTTGGATCCGGAGAGATGGAGGCAGGGAGAGCTTTGACGCCCCGGGGGTTCAACTGCCGAAGAAACCTTAAAGGGGGTCCGAGGAGCGAGGGCCCAATTTTTGAGACTGGGAACCTTCGGGGCCAGTACCTCGAGGAGGCCAAACTTTGCCCCCTGGGAGGAATGTTGGGGGGGTCTTCTCCTCTTATCACCTGAGTCTTCATACGGCAGACCCCCCGAAGTAGGGAACGTCGCGTTCCCTCCAGTTTTGGCCCTTGATATCCCGAACTTGGTCGTTGACAGCGGGCACATCCAATTTATGGGCGGGGAAGGGGGGGGTGGGAGGGGCGGCAAGACACAAAATGGGAGAGCCGGCGCCTCCAGAGCGATGGTTTACAGAATTGCCCAAGGGAGCAGCTGGCCAGTTGTCCTGACGTCCAGATACAAAGTGACTGGGTATTCCCCCCCAGAATCGGTTTCCCGCTCCCCCTCCCCATTGGGGAATTGAGGGTGTTTCTGACGAAAAGTCCACTTGACTTGCAAAAGGGAGCAAAAGTGCACGCCAAAATGGGGGAAACAAATTGGACACCGCGGGGGGGGGGAAACAATGTGTAAAGGGTTAACCCCATTAGGGGGAAAACATGTGAAGAAATGATTGGCAATTGTGGAGCGACGGAGGCAGGGAAGGTACAAGTGGGACTTTTCGAGAACCGTCTAACCACCCAATGCCCCCGAATTTCCCAGAGGGGGCCCGGGAAGATCAGGGGGATAAACCATGGCATTGCGTCCAGGGGGACTCAGGCACGGGCAGAGGATCAGGAGACCGAGGCCTTTTTGGGTGGACTTTTTTTTCCGAGCACATGTGATCAGGCGAGGGAAGTCCTTGACATCCTGTGCCAGGGTCGGCCACCAGTATTTCCGTGAGATCAAAGCGTGGGACTTCCGTGCCCCGGAAATGACCAGCCAAGAGGAGTAGGGCCCCCCATTCCAACCCTTTTCCCCCCCCCCCTGGTGGGGCGGCACGAAGGTCTTTGCCATAGGAAAGTTCGGAGATCTGCGGGAGCCACGTAACCAACCGTTGGGGGGGAAAATGTGTTTGTGACCGGGTTCTTCACCGCCACGTCCGGCACGGGGGAGGGCTCACCTTTTGACGTTTTTCTCAGCGGTCGGAAATGTTGCGAAAGCCCAAAGCGTGAGAAAAAAAGAGACCATCGGGGCTTGGGAGGATTAAAAGCCTGAGCGTCTGAAACTAAATTCTTATGGTCCGTAAATATGCGTAGGATGGCGAGCCCCCTCCAGCAATTCCCCGCCACTCCCCAGGGTAATTTTGAGGGCCAAGAGTTCCCGGTCCCCAATGGCATAGTTCCGCTCCCCGGCGAAAAAAGTTTGGGAAAAACCCCAATGTGAGAATCTTGCCCTTGGGACCTTTCTGTGCGAGGGCCGCCCCTGCCCCACAGAAAAAAAAGACCACCCCAAGGAAAAGGCTTCTGGGAAAATCAGGCCGGCCCAAAAAACAGGTGCGGGTGGAAAGGCAGTTTTCAGACCAAAAAACGCCTTCTCACCCCCTTCCCAAACACCTTTTTCCTGATTGGGCGGGGGCACAAGGGGTTCCCAGTGGGGACGTTCGGAGATCTGCGGGAGCCACTAACCAAAAACCGTTTGGGTTTTGAAAAAAGAGTGTTTGTGACACGGGTTTTTCACCGGCCCAGGGCCGAGGCCGGGGAAAAAGGGGCGTCACCTTTGACTTTTTTTCAGCAGTGGGGAAATTTTGGAAAAGTCGAACGTAGAAAAAGAGAGCATCGGGCTTGGCGAGGATTCAAGGCTGGGTGTTAAGATACAGTAAATTCTTATGGTCCGTAAATATGTCGATAGGATGGCGAGCCCCCCCACAGATGTCCCACTCCCCGGGGGCAAACTTTGAGGGCCCAAAGATTCCCGGGCCCCCCAAGGGCTAGTTCCGCTCCGCCGGCGAAAAGTCTTAAGAAGAACCCACATGTGAGAATCTTCCCCTTGGGGGCCTTTCTGGTGAGGACCGCCCCCCCCCACAGAAAAGCATCCACCTCCAAGGAAAAGGTTTTCTGGGGGGAATCAGGCCGGACCAAAATAGGTAAAAGGAAGGCTTTTTTTCAGACCAAAAAACGCCTTTCAGCCTCCGGGAGACCAGCATCTCGGGTTCGCTTCTTCCTATGAGGGCCAACGTGGGACCCCCAAAAGTGTAAAGGGGGGGAAATAAATTGGGCGGTAAAAATTCCGAAGCCCGGGGAAACCTGGATGGCCCGAAGCCCGACAGGCAGGCCATTGCAGTACCGCAGAGAGTTTACTGGGTCCATTTTCAGGCCCTTGGCTAGACATATCCCAGGAAGGGTGGGCTGGATGATGGAATGAACATTTCCCCCTTTTTTGGGTACAGTCGATTGTTTGCGCAGACTCGCAAAAAACCGGCGCACTTGAGTTCGGTGGGGGTTTGAAGATGGGGGGAGAAAAAAAGGGATGTCATCCAAGTACACCCCAACAAAGGGTGTACAGGAGATCCCGGAAGACATCGTTTTAACAAATTCTTGAAACACTGCTGGAGCGTTCAGAGCCCAAAGGGCATTACAATATTCAAAAATGCCACTCGGGTATTAAAAAAACCGTCTTCCAACTTTCCCCCCCCCCCGAATTCTGATGAGGTTTTTAGGCACCTCGCAATCCAAATTGGAAAACACTTTTTTCCCCCCTTGAGCGGTCGAAAAGTTCTGCATCACGGGAAGGGTGCGGGGTTTTTTAAAAATTATTTTATTTTAGTCCCCGGATCTATACACGGACAGAGGAACCTCCTTCTTCGACGAAGAAAAACCCCCCCTCCGGCTGGGGGGGAGGACTTTCGGAAAACCCTTTTTCTGCAATTCCCGAATGTGGCCCGAATGGCCTGAGTCCCGGACGGAAAGCGGGTAACCCTTCCCCGGGGGCGGACTGGTTCCTGGAAAAGGTCAAAGGGGCAGTCGTAAGGCCGATGTGGGTTGCACGACGGCCTCCCTTCTCGGGGGAAATCGTCCCCCAAAGTCCTTGTACTCAGCCATAGACCTGCAGAAGCTCGGCAAGCGGGTGGGAGAAGTGGTAGGCACCGGGCGTGGGTACCTCCAAGCAGAGTTTGGGATTTTGGGGCCCCAACGCAGGACCTCCCGTCTTTCCAATCCACGTAGGGGGGACGTTGCAGCCAGGGAAACCCCCAAAAGGGTGTCGAGGAAGCACGGGCAGGAGTGGAACCCATTTTCCTTTTTTAGAGCCCCCACCCGGGAGAGTCACTGGCCCCCCCGGTTTATACTGGGGGGATTTGGAGGAGCTCCCCCCAACCGACGAAATCACAAAAGGGGTTTCTCCAGGCGGGATACAGGACCGGTACCGGGGGGTACCAAAGGGCATGGATAAATTCCCGGCAGACCCCGATCCAGGAAGTCAGAAATCCGGAACGAAGAAACCCGCTAGTCCACCTCCACTGGCATATCCAAAAAGTGGAGCGGAAAAAAAACTGCCCAGAGGGGGGACTCAGCAGAGGAAGCACGCCCGGCTCCTCAAAAACGGGGGCGGAATTCCCGGAGGAAGATCTGTAGGGGCCCCCAGTACAGGGCGTTCCCGTCCCCAAGGGGGGTTTTTCCCCAAACCAGGGCCTTCCCCGGGAAAATAGCTCACCACGAAGGGGGACCTTAGACCTTCCGGGGAAAACTGGTCCGCCATCAGCTCCCCGTGCATAGGCACGCTTTTAATGAAACCCCGGCAGAGCTTGGGACCCCCGGGAAAGCTGGGGGTAGGGGAGCCGAAGCTTGGGTCCCAGGTGGCCAAAGGGAAATGCAGATGTAGATGGGGCCACAGACAGCGGGGGCGGCTGCGGGGATGCAGGGGCTGAAGCATCATGCAGAGAGCTGGCCCAACTGCGTCCTTTTTGGTGATTTGTTGCGTTTGCTGGAACAACCTCTAATACCGGATGCTTTGGGAGAGGCACCTTGGGGGGACCATGGCGGATTTTACTGTAACGGACTTGGGGAGTGGATCCGCTGGACCACCGCGGCGTGAAGCTAAGCCACGCCAGGGAACGGAATCTAAGTAGCCCCCGGGTTTTTTACCAGACCCGCCGCAAAGCGGGATGGACTTGTGCGGCTTGAGGCTACAGGGGTCCCCCCTGACGTGACTTGCCTGCGGCGGCAGCCCCAGGTGCAGCAGGTACAAAATATACTCCCAGAATCGTAGCGGTGGGCAGGCAGTATGGTCAAGGGGGGCGGCAATGGTCGTGGGGCGGACAGGCGATAAGGTCAGGGGGGGGGGCAATGGTTCGTGGTCGTGGGGCAGGCGATAAGGTCAGGGGAGGCGGCAGGGGTTTTGGAGTTTGAGAAACAGCAAGGTTGGGACCGGCAAGGCAAATAACTAACAGGAACGCTTTCACAAAGGCCGGGGCAAAAAGATCCAGCGGGGGAAAATGACGTGGGACCAAAACCAAATAGAGACACGCCCGGAAATTAGCCAAATTTCCCCCGCACTGTCCCTTTAAACTCATGAACAGCCGCGCGGCGGGCGCAGGGGGCGCGCATGCGCATTTCCGGGCCCGCAGGGGAACCGGGACTGAACGGGAGCCGGGCAGGTGAGGAGAGGGACGGATGCAGCCACGGGGGGCAGTGGGACCCGCGGGGGACCCTCCCCGCCGGGGACCCGCCGCGGGGGGCAGGGTGCGACCGGGCGGTCCCTGACCCCGGGCGCAACCCTTACACTTTGCTCATTCAGCCGTTCTTAACCCCCAAGCACACCCTCCTTAAGCTGCACGGCCCAAACCCGCCTCCCCCAAAATAGGCGATATATACATTTTCCCAAAAATTGGAATTCCGCCCCCATATGTTGGGAAAGACTCTATGAATAGAGAAAGGAAAAATAAATGATTATTGATTTTCATGGACACGAAATGGATCCACTGGCCCCCTGCAAGCGTTTTTGGGAATACCACACCAGGGAGCAGACTCTAAGTAGGTCCCAGTTTTCACCAGAGCCGCCGCAAAGCGGGGGTGGGCTTGCTGCTGGGAGTTACCAGGGGCCTACCCCTTACGTGACTTGCTTGTGGTGGGGAGTCGAGGGGTAGGGGGTACAAAATCTTAAGGCAAACCGGAGTCCGGACAGGCCGGTAAAGGGGCCCGGACAGGCGGCAAGGGTTCGTGCAAAGGGACGAGCAAGAGGTACGGTACAGGATATGACAGACGAGCTGAAAAGAACGCTTTCTCTAAGGCTCTAAAGATTTTTTATTTTTATTTTTTATTTTATAGTCTTGGGGGCGTTGTGTGAGGAGCCCTTTTCCATTTTAAATGCAGTAAAGAATTTTCAAGCTTTTTAAAAATCTGGACACCAAAATAATAGTTCAGGAACTTTTCCCTTACCCTGTGGTTATCTGTTCATGAAAAAATGAAAGTTTAAAACAACTTGCTTTTTAAGTCATTTTAAAAACTGGGTGGGATGAATTTGTTCCACCAGTAACAGGGGAGGGCCTCCAGAAGGGTTTGGTTTTTACTTTCTATAAGTTGACATAAACGATTCACATTTTTCATACTGAAGAAGTTTATCCAAAGCCTTTTTTCACATTTGCTTTGTTCTTTTTTTGTTCTGCCCACTCCATTTTGTACGAAATTCCATCAACAATGGCACAGTATGCAAAAATAACCCCCTAAAACATTTTATGTAGTTTTTTGGGGGCTTTCATTCAAGTTCCATACGCTGCATTTAAACAAACTGGGGTATAACCAGAAACTGATTAAAAACGTTTATACTTTCATTTAAGTTTGACGCACAGTGTTTTCCTCCTCAACGGCTTTATGCAAAAGGCTACCCTCGCCAAAAATCCCCATGCTCTCCACATCAACTGCAAAAGCAATTCTGCCCCCCGTTTTTTGCCAATGCTGCTTACTGTCCCAAATTGTTCGTCCTCGCTGTATAGTGGCTGTGATCCAAGACCACATACTAGTTCTTTGGCTGAAGGACCCGAATGGGACAGAGGCGGGTTGAGGACAGGTGAGGGGCGCTGACCTATTCCCGGGCCATGCCAGCTAAGAGTTGTATCTGACGAACCCACCAACTGTTGGCTAGGGTTGTCAGAATCATCTGGTGAAGTTTATGACCTACTCAACCAACAAGAAACCCCTTGGGGTTGCTGATAATACACGGGCCCCCTACATCACACCGGGAGTTTTGGCCTACCGATGACCCTGTTGCGACTTCCCTTACTGTGATGCACCTGTCCTCTCCCAAAAATTTTTGCCATGTATCGTATATGAAGAGCCGTCACCCCTAGTCTGACATACTGTTTGTTCAAAAAAGACAGACACTGTTAAAAAAAAGATATCTGTTATGATTTAATACACCCCTTTTATTTGACTCCAAATGAACCCCCTAACGCTTGGGTAACCCTTGGATATAAATGCCTCCAGAAAAGACCCAAAAAAAAATTTTTCCCCCTGTGGTATAGAAAAACACTGTGTATTTTTTCTGAAAATAAAAGCACAAACACGCTTTAAATTAACCCCTTGGGTTAAAATTGGCTACACAAAAAACCCGGAAAAAAATTTCTCGTCTTTGGGGTTTTTAAAAAAACTGTAATTTTTTCGAATATAAAAGCACAAACATGCTTAATTAACTCTTGAATATAAATTGCACTCCAGAAATCACCAGGAAAAATTTACCCGTCTTTGGTGTTTAAAAAAACACCGTATATTTTACTGAATATAAAAGCACAAACATGTTTAATTAACCCTTGAATATAAATTGCGCAATAGAAATCATCAGGAAAAATGTACTCGTCTTTGGCTTTTAAAAACACCGTATATTTTACTGAACATAAATGCACAAACACGCTTAATTAACCATTGAATATAAATTGCGCTCCAGAAATCAACAGGAAAAATTGACTCGTCTTTGGCGTTTAAAAACACCGTATATTTTACTGAATATAATAGCACAAACACTCTTAATCAACCCTTGAATATAAATTGTGCTCCAGAAATCAACATGAAAAATTGACTCGTCTTTTGCATTTAAAAACACAGTATATTTTTCTGAATATAAAAGCACAAACACGCTTAATTAAACCTTGAATATAAATTGCACTCCAGAATTCAACAGGAAAAATTTACTAGTCTTTGGCGTTTAAAAACACCGTGTATTTTACTGAATATGAAAGCACAAACACGCTTAATTAACCCCTGAATATAAATTGCGCTCCAGAAATGACCAGATGGTAAAATGTATATGGGGCAGAATTAGACCTACCCTGGGCTTGAATTGCAATACTGAATCAAAAATGATAACAGAAGAAGGGCAGTCGCTGATAAAAGCAGTGAAATCCCCGCCCCCCCCCAAATCGCGGTTGAAAGCTATTTCCTGTGTGTGTGATTGCTGCAGCAGCCACTTATGTCAGGGCACAACAAGAGGAATGTGAGAAGCGCGGGTGCCGTCCGTACTAGTTCGGTGACGTCACAGAAGCCTGCCGGTCTCTGATTGCTTTGATGTCTGCACATGTCATTTAGGGTCGTCCTTTCTTCCTCCCAGAGTTCTCTCCCCCATGTCAAGCCATGTGCTTGCGGCCATTTTAGCACTACAAAACACACTTCATTTTCGCGAATTACCCCAAACTTCTATTTCGTGCAGAACCGAAGTTTTATCCGAAATTCTAAACGAAGTCCACTTTGTTAGAATCAATTCAGCCATCTCTAAAAGGGACACATGTATGTAAACTTTCTAGGTCTAAAACTCACTTTGTTGCCCATAGCAACCAATCAGAGTGCCCCTTGCATTTCATACAGTGCTCTGGAAAAAGAAAGGGGCGCTCTAATTGGTTGATATCGGCAATAAAGTGAATTTTAGACCTAGACAGTTTTCATACATGTGGCCCAAAGTCCTTTTAAAAAAGGAATTTTGAAAACCAAAGATTTAGGTCAGTTAGGTTTAAATAAAAACACTTATCTTGGTCCATTTCTGTGAATGTTTTTAAAGATGATACCGAAAACATGTTTTTCTTATGCATGTTAATATGTAACCAGGTTTGCTTCTCCTTCTATGAACATCTAAAAGTAATGTATTTGTTCTCATGTAAGAGTTATTATTGAGGTTCGTGTTTCTTTAATTGCATGTCACTACCGAAGATCATGAGCGACATGTATGACTTTTGGAACCCAGATGCCAATTTTATTGCGCACAATAGTAGTGTAGAATGGGTCTGAATCTATAATACTATAACACTAGACTGTTCTATATGGATGAGAAAGGTCCAGTGCCGTCATTCTTTCTTGAGTGATTCAAGGTACTTATTTAATACCTTGGAATTAATATGGAGAATATTATTGAATTATATGAGCTCTTAGTCATCCACAAAATCATTTAAGAGGTAGGATGGTGGCAACTTGCTGCTTTCCTTTTTAGACCCATGTCACATTATAAAAATGTTATCATTATCCAAACTCATATATTCACTGCAGACTATACTTATACTGTTAAGAAATAAGGATATACCCAATGTGAATGTGAAATTTAAATGATAAAATGGTCTGGCAGGATTTGCAAAATAACACTTTAAAAAATGAATGCTTTGCATTAAGGATGGAGAAGGAGAATTTCCCCAGTATGGAAGGTTACAATTTACAATAGTTTGCTTGTGTAGACAGGTTATTGACTGCTTAAACTCCTAACACAACAGATTTACTCCTAACACAACAGGTGTCTACCCAATATCCTACCAGAAATTTTCAATATCTAATTCAGTGAATAGAAAAAGAAATAGGCAATTGACTAACTACCACAAAAATGGAAGGTAGATTACAAATATTAAACAAAAAATAATAGATTGGCACCAGTCCAAAACTTCACCACTCGAAATATATTGCAGAGTCCGCAGATATCATATATATTGATTCAATGGAGGTGCTATGCTTAAAACAGGCAGTCCCAATAAAATCACGTTTAGAAGAAATTAGAGCAGCACTCACTGATTGCTTCTTTCGTATACTTTTATTTATTCCATATCACAGGCACGCGAGCAAACAGGCATGGAGAGAAACTGACACAGCCTACAGATGTTTCACCATATTAAAAACTTATCACTTTACCCTAACAAAGCTCTATAAGAACGGAGACAGATCATTTCTATCATTAAGCCCTAACGGACCCAAGGCTTCTGTATGTAGTATCCACCTCGATTCTAATTGTAACAGTACCGTATGTCTGTCAATACTACCTGAACCAGAAACAACCCTTTGGAAACTTGCAAACGAAACTTGTGTTGTATCGCTATTATGTATCAAACGCATATGTGCAATAAAACGTGGTGCTCCTTTTCCTGTTTTTACAGAATAAAGGTGTTCTCTAATTCTTTTAAATAGAGGACGTATAGTTTTACCTATATAAAAGCAACCACACTTGCACCATAATGCGTAGATTACAAAATCTGATCTGCACGTAATAAAATCTTTTACTGAATGCCATATTTGGCCTAATTGTAAGGGAGACTCAGTTCTCATAAGTTTACAAAAGGAACATTTACCACATTTATAGTTACCAACAGGAATTGACTGTTTTAGCCAATTATTACCACGATTCTCCAAAAACGTACTCCTCACTAGTTCATCCTTTATATTTCTACACCGTCTAAATGAGACAACTGGAGGTAAAGATGCTTTTTCCTGCAAGTCGCTATCTAATTCAATAAGTGACCATGTCACTATACTGAAATGATAACACAAACCGATCCATACTCTTTTTTTTCCCGTTTTCTATAAAGGGACATACGTCTATCACAATTCACTGCCTTAGAAAAAGCCTCAGAAATATCTTGTTCACCATATCCACGCTCCCTTAGCCTATTCATCAATTCCACAGATTGATCCAAAAAATCACTATACTCCACATTGTTACGTCTTAATCTTAAAAACTGACCAAATGGAAGTGATTTTTTTACATGTTCAGAATGAAAACTATCCCTATGAAGTAGCGCATTAGTTGAACTTGGTTTTCTATAACCACGAGTAATTAAACTGTCCTCACTTATCTGTATCTCAAGATCTAAAAGTACCACTTTTTCACCATCTAACATTGCTGTAAATTCCATGTTAATGGTATTGATGTTAATATATTTCACAAATTCCTCAATCTGTTCATCTGTCCCAGACCAAATTAGTAAAATATCGTCTATAAAGCGTGACCATTGTACAATATATTTCAAATATGGATTTGCTATATTATAAATATACTTTTCCTCCCAGTAGGCCAAAAACAAATTTGCAAACTCCGGGGCCACAGGCATCCCCATAGCCGTTCCCGTACACTGTAGGTACCACTCATTATTAAAACAAAATGCATTATGATTCAAAACATAACTTAACAACTCCCCGATGTATTATATATACTTATTTTCTCTCTCAGTTCTCGACAAAAACAACAGTACTGCTTTTATGCCTTCCTCAAGTGGTATACGGGTATACAGACTTACGACATCAATTGTCGCAAGACGATATCCCGGACATTCTGGTAATTTATCTAACATCTGTAGTACTGATTTAGTATCCAATACATATGAAGGGACCATCTTCAAAAGAGGTCTAAGTAACCAGTCCAAATATTGAGATAGAGGCTCCGTAACAGAGCCTGTACCTGCAACAATTGGACGTCCTGAGGGGTCCATTAAGGTTTTGAACTTTGGTTAAAAATACCAATTTGGTTTTGACAGCAACTCAGGAAATAACTTTTCTGCTAATTTTTGTGAAAAGAATCCAATCCGTATTTCCATTTGTAACAGTGATTGTAATTGATTCTTAAACTCTTGAATTGGGTCACATGATAATTTTCTATAAGTGGAAACATCATTTAATTGACGATTTGCTTCTTTAATATAGTATTGTCTATCCATAAGTACTATATTTCCTCCCTTGTCAGCCGGCTTCACAACGATCTCCTTATTATTTTTAAGGTCCCTCAATGCCTTCTTTTCCTCAGTGGTCAGATTACACAAACACCTAGGATAAAAAACCGCCTTCACATCTTTTAGAACCGCCTCATTAAAGTTATATAAAGCCGAACCGGGTGACAAGGGGGAAAAAATTTTTTGATTTAAATCCTCCTAGGAAACTTGTAAAACAACTATCAGATCTTTGATCACCATTTTCTTCATCTAATAGATCCATGAGATCCGGTACTATATTTCTATCTTCCTCTGATAAATCTTCTGATGGCATAAAACCCATATTACTCACAGTTATAGACTTATCTCCCTCACATAGTTCTAAAGGGTATGTTTTATTTTTAAACATTTTGTTTAAATTGAGCTTTCTCAATGATTTGGCCAGATCTATTTGAAATTGACCAAAATCTAATTCTTTGGTAATACAAAAATTAAGACCCTTAGACAGTAATGAAATACATGCTTGATTTAACTTTATCGAAGATAGATTAATAATATTTGTATGACTCACTTTCACCTGATCATCTGTGGAATTCAAGAAGGCAGTCGTCTCTATTGTCTCCAAGAGACTTGCTTCCTCTTTATTCCGCTTCCCCTCTGGGGGTAGCTTTTTCTTTTTGCGCCCCCCTCGGCGTGTCCTGCGCCTATAGGGGAATATGATGATGGACCACTCTGATCACTCATCTCAGTCCTCATTGGTTGTTCTTTATTTTCTTCATCCAAAGCACTTGAATCAGACCCCGAGTCCGTTGTCCAAAATCATTCATCTTTTTTTTAACGTGGCTGTAGATTTCCAACTACTTATCTCTTTGCTTCTAAAAAATTTTTTTCGCTGTGATATTACTCATGTAAAATCCGTCCTGAACAAAGCGTCCAATTTTATCCCTTATGAATTTAATACGCTTTCTCTTCCTTCAATCTAATTCTAACTGATACAATCTGTTTTTCCAGCTTTTGTTTAAAATGCATTGCCACTGTGCCTTACAATCAATCTGAGTGGCAAATCATTCACAACATCAGCTTACTTCCAGAGTCTATCACACCTGATTTTCTATCCAACAATTACCAACTATAGTCAGCCTTAAGTAGTAGTATTCAATGTGCGCTTGTCTCCATTTTTTAGAAAAAACAGGATCGTCTTGGAACTGCGAGATTTCTTTATAAATTCGCAATCCTCTAGAGGATCGTTCACATTCCAAATAAGAGTGTAGAGTGCTATTTGTCCAAAACAAACGGACTTCTTTCTCTGCTAAGAGAGTAATCCGGTGTTCCAACACACCAATAGATCTAAAACCAACATAACTAAAAATCTCACTATGTGATCTTGCGTTTTTGCATCCAAAGAAGGAAAACACTGCCACATTCTCGCCCCCCAACTCCCCAGTTCCCACTAAAGTAAATCTTCTGCAGTAACTTCACGTGCATTGTCACATTCTTATCACTGTTTCCATTTCCAAATGTTTGTCTGTCTACTAATCCAAAACATACGGTCCCATGGTAATAGCAAACAATAAAAAATATATGCACCAGGCCACAAAACTTCACACTGGAAATATATTGCAGCGAGTCCGCAATAATATCATATATATCGATTCAACAGAGGTGCTATCGTAAAACAGCAGGCCAAATGAATCACGTTCAGAACAAAAATTAGAGCAGCACTCAAACCGATTGAGCTTCTTTCGTATACTTTTATTTAATAACCAAATCACAGATGAGGCACGCCGCCATACAGATCATGGAGAGAACACCAACACAGCCTCACAGCTGTTTCACCGTCATCCGAACGCTTCCTACAATGACATACAGAGGGCATGCGCAAAACATCATTTCCTTTGATAACTATAACAATGTGGTAAATGTTACCTTTTGTAAACTTATGAGAACTGAGTCTCCCCTTACAATTCAGGCCCAAATACATGGCATTCAGTGAAAGGATTAATGATTACGGCAAGATTCAGACTTTTGTAATCTACGCATTATGGTCAAGTGTGGTGCTTTTATATAGGTTTAAAAACGATACGTCCCTCTATTAAAAAGAATTAGAGACACCTTTATGTCTGTAAAAAACAGGAAAAGGAGCCACCACGTTTTATTGCACATATGCGTTTTGAATGCATAAAGCAGATACAACACAAGTTTCGTTTTGCAGGTCCCTCAAAGAAGTTTGTCTCTGGTTCAGGATACTACATTTATAGACATACGGTTTAGCTACAATTATAGTCGAGGTGGAATACTACAAAATACAGAAGACCTGGGTCCGTTAGGGCTTAAAGCGCGGGTTTGCCAGGATGATGTCCTTATCTGCTAAGAAGCGGCAAATTTTAAACAAGAGCCACGGAGCTGAGAGAGACATAAGAGAGACAGCCGACCAGACACAGAGACTGCATAAAAGGGATCGTGTGAAATGCTCAACTTCCAATATAATCAAACTACAACTTGTGAATTCTCGTATACAAAGACAAGAGCTTTCTTCCACAAGCGCTTGCAACAACTCCTTCACTTTCTTTGTCATACAGAGATAAACGCATGGATCTACTCAGGAAAATCATGAACTACAACTATCAGGATTCTGTATACAAAAAATACATATTTCTCAACCACTTTGCCTTGAAGCTTCTGCAGCTCAGTCCTCATCAGATAATAAGTTTCTCTTGCACAGCCCAGCAAGCAACTCATTGTCTAGGTCATACATCTTAATAAAGCTTTGAAGTCTAACTAAAGGCAAGTAAGGCAGCCTGTAATACTAAAAACTCTCTCATGACTGCAAATTTTTTGTAATCCACATATATTCTAGAAAAGTGATTAAATACCTATTTTCTTCAGAGGATCCCACATTCAACATTACTAAGTGGAAAAAAAACCCCTTTAATGTTTAGGAAATGATCTGTCCCGTCTCTTATAGAGCTTTGTTAGGGTTAAAGGTGAGTAAAGTTTTTAATATGGTGTTATATTGTTACAATTTTAGTATTTATATTTCTGTATATTATTTGTGTGTTTCGTTCGAGATATTGATGTCAAATTTGAGTTTCTGATTGAAATCGGGGGTTTCAATGTGCATTTGCGCACAGCCCTCTGTATGCCTTGAGGAAAGCGTCGGATGCACCAGTTAACAGCTGTAGGCTGTGGTTGGTATGTCCTCTCCATGCCTTATGAGTCGAGTGCCCGTGATATGGTAAAAATAGAAAGTATAACGAATAGAAAGCAAATCGGTGAGTGCTGCTCTAATTCCACGAACAGATTAACAAATATTGACTACCACACATATATTGCTTATTAAGCAACTCTTCTACTTTACTTCCTGAAAATCAAAATAATTTATAAAAAGAAATCTAATTTCAGAACTCGTTGTCGGCATGAAGTATGGAATATCACCAAGCCTATCTACCACTATATAATGGATTGACAGGACACACGCAGTGTAAAACAACTCAAATACAACATGGGCCAAAGTTAAAAGCTTCTGGACAAAGTCACGCGCGTACAACAAACCTTATTGACTGCAGTCAGCTAACTCACTGTTTCATGTGGTGTTCACAGTGCTTCTTACCAGTGGTACAGTGCAGCATCTCCATTTGTAGTACCCTGCTGCCTGCAGAGATGCTGGGGCTGAGAAGGAGCTGGTAGGGGGGGGTGGTGGGGGGGGGGGGGGGGGGGGGGGGGAGGGGGGGTGGGAACACAAACACACACTAATGAGGACATTACAGAATCCTCTGTTTCTTCCCCAAATGAAGACAACTCCTCAAAATAGAATCATGATTGTACCGCTGAAAGACGTGAGTACATCGATGGTATGATATCTGCCAAACGACAACCAATGTGGGCCGTTTTCATCTCTCAAATCACACGAAAATAAACATACATACAGAAACAAAACACTGAGAATGAGATGAAAAAAAAAGAAATGAGAGATGAAGATACCAAATCACATTGAACCAATAAGAGCAGGCGAGTTGGCACGAGAACAATAACATCTGATGAAAAACCAACACACAAGGAAAATAAAACAAAAGTCCACAACATGATCATTAGAGCTCACCAAAAATAGTAGAAACGAGTGAAAAACATGAAGAACACAAACTTTTCTAATCAACAAACTATTAAAAAACACGTCCATAAATCAATCACCGTACCACTCCAATTCGCTGACTTTCCGAGATTTAATCAGCAGATTACCAACACCGACAAGCAGACTCGGTGAGCAACTTCCAAGCATGAGGTACCATCATAGACAAAATCCCTTTGAGATTTTCCGTAAATATGCCGCACTGCAAAGCCAAAAAAATTGACTGTATACCACACTGGGTAAAGAACAAGATTGACACCAATGGAGAAACCAAACAACAACACAAGAAAAACAGTGAGTTAAGACACAAACTGAACACGAAAAATAGCGCAGTCACTACAAGCAACACAATAGAGAATGAATCTCCCATCTCAACACTAAAAGCTAAAGAACTAATAAATTTTGGTCCGCAAAAGCTTTATAACTATTTGCAAAACACCAACTGTGTATTTTTGCAGAGTAATTGTACGATATATAAACTGTCACACAAGCAACAGAACTAGAAAAACGACCACAAATTGGGGACCCACAAAAAAAACTAATCCCATTAAAACTTATTTACTCAACGCGTAAAGAATGCACCAATTGGCAGATGATAACCATGGGCACACATTATCGAGCTAACGCTGTTTAGAAAACAAAAACTATTACCTTAGATTACAATAAAAGTTAAACATTGAATTTTCAAGGAAAAGTTAAAAAAGTACAACGGACATTAACTTGCTTAAGACAAAGCCCAAAATACAATACATCATTGAAGGATAATAATCAAAAGAACACAGACTAAACTCTTCAGAGTCGGGAAAAAAAAATATTCATAAAGCAAGCAAAAATAAATAAACAGCATTACAACAGAACCAACAAAGACAACATACAGAACAACTGATTGACTACTAATCTTCAAAAACTCGTTAATACTTTTATTTACTCATCCATACAAATCACAGCAAAAGCTGTCAACACAGAGCATAAAATAGACAGGACAAGGAGATACCACACCCACCAAAACACACCCCAAACAAGCTTTTTCAACCAAGTCACACACACTGTCAAAATTCATCACGAACCCAAACATATCCTTCAATGCCTCTAACAACAGACAGTCAAGAAAATGAATTCAAGCGCTCACCACACAACATCCTTAAAAACCACACCTTCACAATCCACATACCTTCAAATCCAACAACTAATCAACCACATCACATATACAGAAAAACATCAAATATTCACTACAACGAGAACCCGAGAACACAACGAAAAACAATATAAAACAAAATATCACACATACCAACATTAAGTTCAACAAATGACACAAACATATAAAAAAAACCTTTATCACAAAATCTTTAAAAACCTAAAACTAATACAACATACAAATCACTATAAAACTGCAGGGACAGAAATCAACATATATTCTAATACCATAAAAACGGTGTATTTTCCCATCTAACAATCCTTAATATGTTCACAGGATAAGTTAGTGATCTCCTACCGAAAAAAAAGCAATACACACAAAAATAATGTAATAGTGAATTCATCACATTTTCCTATCATAATATGATATGGAGTTGAGTAATACTAAAACAAAAATTGCCAAGTCAGTACAAGTGAGAGAGAGGCTACAGGCGACTAGTACTGCCCATATCAAATCACTTGTCAGCCAAACATTCATATTTAACTATATATGCAAAATGCCAAAACACAGCTTTCCCTCAATTAATTATAAGACGTGCACTCCAAATCATTGCTATGCTCAAGGATCATTAGAAATATTGTATCAGTACATAAACCAAGAATAAAGATCTAGATTCTTAATACAAGATGATATCAAAACAATGAGGATACAACATTGAACAAGACGTAGACACAGAAAAGACTATTCTGCAAGATTCACATACACGTGGGGATATAACAAGAAAAGATCGCCTTTAGTTCATTTTTGTATAGTCAGAAGGCAAACAGTATCACCACTCTATCCCATCACTATGTCTATGGATAATAGATTTGAATAAACATATACAGAACACTATAGATTAAGAATCCCCTATACACAATAAATCAACACCCAGAGCAACAAATTAATACCATGGCAATCAAAGAACCAAAAGGACAAGGAAAACAATGACAAGGAAAGACGTTTTCAAGGCTTTCATGTGGTCAACGACAAAAATAAAACTCTCAAGTCTTTTAAGTAAATACACGAAACTTCACCAAAAGTAACAACACATAATAAGAGATTGTAGTTTCGATTATATTAATGAGGTGAGCATAATCAAAGATATACAGAATCACAAAAACTGATATGCCCTTATCAGGTACTACTACTTTATTATCTACAAATTAGGAATAGCAAACCAAGAAATCTCTACAAAATGACAATCAAAACTAACGAACATCAAAAACAAATCTCAACACATAAAAAAAGTACAGAATGATTCATACCAAAATATAAGGACCAACCATAAAACAAAGACTACACTCAAATAAACACTCAAACAGTCAAACATTCTGCTTGTTTTAAAATTTAGAGCTTATACTTCACAAACAACAAAAGCCAAGAAAATAATTCCCAAGAGTCCATGAGCAAACAAGCACCTATACGCACCTTATAAAGTATTGCCCAATAGAACAAAGAAATACAGACATAGCCAAGTCTATAAAGATAACTGTATGTAGTTCCAAACCTAGTCATAGACTCTAATTGAAACGCATACATGAACCAAGTAAAACATCTATCACAAATAAGTCAAAAAATCCCTACGAACAACAACGAGACAAAATACTCTCCTACAGGTGAAGGAACCTATATCGACAAACAGAAACTTCTGAGGTATTAGTAGAAAATCGCTATTAATGCATCAAATACACCAACTCTCATGAAAAATAGTCGCAATACACCTCATCATATATAAAGACGTGGTGCTGGCACGAGCCTTCGGATTTCCACACACCTGTTCATATTATATCAGGTAATGAAAGGAAATCATCAATCAACCAAAGAAACCATAAAGGTGCAATGATCACAGTCCCAACACAATAGCACAAAAAGTAACGAAAAAAATAAAACAGTCGGACGTAATCGTTTAACCCAACTAACCAAAACATCTCTCACAACAACAACCACTCATGCACAACCTGAAAAAATAGCGTAGAGCATAACAAAATACCTTTATCAGTATGCGACTGTAAATCCATAATCTATTTACTTGAAATTTACAATGCGCCATATTTGGACCTAATACTATAGTGTACAAGCAGATGGAGTACAAATCAGGTTCACCAAGCTTCATATCCAAGAATATCAACTTAAAAACGATTTCTACAAAAAGGCGAACATTCTTTCCACCGCACTTCAAAAACACAATTATAATAGTTAACCATAGATAAAGAATCACAACAACAAAAAGGAAATGAACTGTAATTCTGCATCGAATAAGAACACTCAAACAAGAAATTTGCCCCATCACAAGCATGTATTCCCACTCGCAAACAGAGTGTAAAAATGGCGTTCCCCATAGCTAGTCTTGATACAAAGAATTGATAAACAGCACAATGAAGGTATGCTGTTCGATATAGGTGTGGTGCTCATCCCAAAGTGTCCTTTAAACTAGAGCCAAGTCATCCATCGCGTGTCTGTCTGATAATGGCATAAAATAAGAATATAGAAAGTCGAAAGAATCAAA
Source organism: Phyllomedusa bahiana (assembly GCA_025379985.1). Classification (NCBI taxonomy): domain Eukaryota; kingdom Metazoa; phylum Chordata; class Amphibia; order Anura; family Hylidae; genus Phyllomedusa; species Phyllomedusa bahiana. The sequence goes on along the minus strand of JAODAL010006363.1, from coordinate 111,312 downwards.
TCGAAGTGCTGCTCTAGGATTTCTTCCATGAACGTGATATCATTGGCGCTCCTGGTTATAAATCAATTTGAGCCCCTGGGGCACTTGATGAATCGGATATAGAATGTAATAACTGCGTACGTCTGCAATAGTATTTTCCGTTCCAGTGGAGAATGTGTTGGACAGGAGCCGAATCTATTTTTTCTTGTTTGCTATTACATGGACTGTCTGTTTTTGGATTAGAGCACAGCCAAACATGGAAATGGAAACAGTGATAAGAATTGATGACAATGCAGTGAGTACTGCAGAAGATTTACTTAGGGCACTGGGAGTTGGGCGGGAGAATGTGGCCACTTTCTTCTTGGAATGCAAAACACAAGATCAAATTAAGTTGTTTAGTACACGCAAGTCAGGTTGGAAACATTCCTCAAAAAAATCGTATTACAACTCTTAAGCAGTAGAGAAAATACACAGGTCACTTTTGTTAATTGGACAAATACACCACATACCAATCTTATTTTTGGAAAAGCTGAAAACGCGAATCACTCAAATCACAGAAAAGGGAAATAGCGTACACTCACTTTAATAAAGGAAAATCATCGCAGAATTACCAAGACGATCTCTGTTTTTTTCCATAAACAAATAGAGACAAGCCGCTACCATAATGAATCCACACTCACAGTACGCTGACTAAAGTATCAGTGTTAGCGGAAAAATCAGGTGGTGCAAACAGCAGCAAAATGACCATGGCATAAAAAACTCACGGGAGCATTGTAGTGAATTATTAGCACTCATGGGAGCACATACATTGAATCATGAAGCAACTAGTTGGCAATAAGACCACCTTTTTCTATAACCAAAAAAAGACTAAGGAAAAAAAACCACGATAAGATTAATTTATCTATATAGTTCAGATGCAATGAGAGATATAAGAAATAAAGGCAGAAACAACCAATAAAACTGTGAATAAACATTCATCGATACAAGGTGCAGTATAAACTTGACTTTGGATTCAATCTGACTAGAATGTTTACATGTAGATATAGCGTCAACAGTAAAGACACAAAAAACACAAGAACTATACCATATCAACACAAGAAAAGACCACAGAAAAACAAAGTAATTAAACACCAAGAATCACTTAAGTGAATACTTACAAAAAAAATTAGTAAAATACTAAGCCGTTAAAGGAAACTTCTAAAAGCAAATAGAAGTAAATAGATTAAATAGGACAGAACGTGACACTATCATTGATCCATGATACAAACAGAAAGATCGCTTCTTGGTAAGTCGGTAGCACAAAATCAAGAACACAAACCAATGAAAACAACTTAGATGATTGAATGCACAGATAAGTGGAATGATACCAATCCTCATAATCCACCTCCAATATGGCTGCAAGCCAGGAAACACATAACCTGCCGATAGGGGAAGTAATCGAAGCGCCAAAAAAAGAACACAAGGCTAATAAACAAAAAACCACCAACAAAAACTCACAACACAACAAAAAGAGGTGTAATCTTGAAAAAGAAACGAGGGCATCAGACATCTCTTACATGAAGACCAATAGAGTACTGACACATCACAGCCTTACTTGAATTCCACAAAGGAATGATACAGAAGTGACTAAATGAAGCAATTCATAAGACAAATATTATAATCTATCTTTTCGATAAAGTTAAATCAAGCATGTATTTCAAAACTGGTCTATACGTTCATCAAAAATTAAAATTACAAATCAACAACCAGAGAATAAAACCACCAACTCCATCCTCCTAATTTATGTACCCATTACCAACAAACTCTCGCTGTGTAGTCACCAAAAGCAAACATTGAGAAACCTCACATATGGCAAGACAGTCCACACAAAAAAAAAATAAAATAACAAAAAAGTAAACACACCACACAACTCAAACTCAAAGCGCTATCAAAGTACCTAGATTATGTGGAAAGCATAGAATAGTCTCAAAAAAGCTTTTGACGCGAAAAATAACTTGTTTAAAAACACAAGCCATACCAAACTCCGTCTATACACACACTGGCTTGCCTCTACTCCCACCACATAACTCACTTAAAAAAAAAAAAACAAAACCATAATAACAAACACTCAAAGTGTCACACATGTATCTAAAATAGAAAACGCCGAAAATGCAGTATTAATCACAAGCCGGCCGTCACAGCAAATAAAATTAAAAAACCAAACCACTAAACCAAAGGAGGAATATTAATAAACAAACACTAAAAAAAAATTATATGCCAACAACCCACTTAGACAAATCAACATGCAGATCTAACATCAAAAATGCTAATGTCAATAGACAGAACGGATTAAATCATAAGGGAAAGGTTCGGGAACTTTAATCAACCAAAACAACATTTATAAATGAGACAAGCTCAGTACTCAAATAACAGCACACGTTAAGTTGTAACACAACGCCGATCTTATAAATTATACCAATAAGGAGAGATAGGAGTTAGTTTAAACCACTATGAACCACAGTTCAGCAGGAAAAGAGAACTGGCATCATGAGGTGAACCTTAAACAAAAAAAGTAAATACAAGGGAATCAGTATGTGAATATTAAAGCAAAGCACCAAGACGCAAAAACACCTGCGTAGCTAACTACACAGGAAAAGTGAAGAATAAAAAGTCAGACAATCATATGGGAAAACGTAAGCAATGACTCAAAACACCAAACATAAGCACGAGAAGCAACAAAATACGAACAATAGTAAATGAGAATGTTTCCAAAAAAGACATTCTATAATAAACAATCTCTAGAAAAAATTACAACATGATACCACCAAAACAACATATTCAAAGAGTTTTAAAGCGAATCAATTACAAATTCATCTAGTTACAAAATAGTGAAATACAACGTATTGGATTACTCATAATTCAAAGTTCGAGAAAAATTAAAAAGAGCAGCAAAAAAAAGATTTTAATTTCCTGAGCTCTTCGCTTAAGCAATGTCACAAAACCACAATCATCGGTTGATATTGATTTATTAACGACAAAATCAAAGTTTACAGAGAACCTTCAATGTAAACTTCCAACCAGTTCAGATATAGAAACGCATAACCCAAGATCAAGACATTAAGTTTTCTGCAAGGTACAAGACGCTTCCTGTTAATTACTGGAAGCCCTCTACACTTAGTCAAAATAGTTTGGAGAACTGGACATATACTTTAGACCAGGAAGGCAAAACATTTCTTGATTTTTGGAAATAATGGTCCCAAGTAGAGTAGTAGTGCATGAATATTGTGAGCTAACTAAAATCGAGTTAACCATATAAAGAAAAACAAGGATGATCTGAACTAAATTTACAAGAAATGACTCCTCGAGCCGATAATATCGTCGACTTAGCGCAACAACTAGACCAATTTGACATTGTCCGATAAGGTCTGTATATACCCTTTAAGATCAATCCCAACTGTGCAGGAGGAATATAGACATAAAACAAGGCATTACTAAAGTATGTTTTATTTTTGATACCAGGAGACAAAACTGAATATAGAGAAGAATTAAGGTATGATACAAGTATAAAAGTAGATTACACTCGGTAATAATTAATGGAAGTATTGTTTAAAGTTGATAAGTCTATTTGACATCTAATAAAATTTTTCATCATTTGTTTTTAATAACAAAATTTAGAGTGGGGTAACCAAAGTCAACAATAAAGCATAAAAAATAACAAATGTGTAACTAAGGAACGACGGAGCACATTGTGAGGGGATGGCAGCCTAGACGAGTGACACAAAAATATTCACCAAAAATAATAAGCCCAGTGATGGTAGATTTTTCAAAAATTTGTAATATTTGATGGCCTGAAATCTTTCTATAGGAAACCTGGTATAGTAAAAGGTAATAACTGATTAATAAATTATTATCAAGACAACGTTCCATACAATTTGGAAAATCATAATAACACAGTAACACTAAAGGTCACAAAAATCAGCTTGTAAACTATGACAACGATGATTTTCGCAGGATATAACACTTAAATTGGACCAAAAAATACAAATTTGGACAAGAATGAACAGAGTATAGAAAGAACATGTTCAGTAAAATATATTTAACTATCTAAAATCAACTGAAACCATTAACAATTGAACAAATAATACTCAATCAACGAATATTATATCATAATTGAAAAACAATTGTGGATACACGATAGATTTTATGAACTAGTAATTAATACAGGAACTAATAAAAAGTGACATTGTACAAAGTTTAATAGTAAACCATCCAACAATCGCTAGATAATGATAAAAAACAAACCAAGTTACTAAAAAACAAAAATGCGCTACAAAGACACAATAAATTAATGAAAAACCAATAATCCTTAAGGGAATCAATGGAGGTTATTTATTCTCATTTTTCTGTATATCATCAGTAAAAAAAGCTCCACTTAGTCTCACCATATTGGGTCAGTATTTTAAATAAGTGAATTAAGTTACGTAAACAATGATGAGGGAGAAGTAATGATCAATAGGTGATAAATTATTTTCTTATAATTAATTTGGATACCAAAATTCCTTCAGTGGCGAGAATTATGACATCATAATAGGCTAAGGGAGCGTCAAAGGATATGATGTGTGAAACAAGATAAATTATATCAAGGAATCAACAGCGTAGTCACGATTCTAAATGCAGATGAACATGTGATAGACGTACAAATGTCCCCTTTTCCCAATGATAAAACAAACCAACGCGAAAAACAAATTATGAATTTGATTCAATAGGTTATAGTGTTATCATTACTCAGTAATTCTAGATAGACCACTGAATTCACAAAACCTATAGAATATTGCAAATTAGAGATGCAAACGGCTATCTTCACTAAAAAAATAATTCTATGAGAGAGAAAAGCTCATCTTTAACCTTTACAATAATGCAACACAGTAGATCGACAGCACAATTAGAATAAACAGACAACGTTGGACGTAATAGATGTAGAAAATATATATAAATTACTCATCAACTAGTCCACATATCTTCGAACCGAAAATAGTGCAATGACATCTTTCCGCTTAAGTTGACGAACAATTATCAATGCATGAAACACAAAACAGACAGTCCAATACACTGATGTTTCTTGTTCCCCCAGTACAAGCCAAAAATCAAGTTCGAAAAACTTATATCCTACAATAAGACAAAATTGTGTGTAAAACTTATTGTAGCAAAAAAACTAGAGTCACGAAAACCCAATTGATTAAAATATCACGAACCAAAAACAGAGAAGAAAACACAAAAAACGCAATTGACTCCTAAGTGAAGAAACATAAAAATGTAGTAATTAATTAACAACGATAGTGCAAAAGATCACAGTAATTACATTTAATCACCAGACCATTTACTGTGTGCAATAGTGTGGAAATTCTTAAAAACAAACATATATAACTAAAACGTAATACATGTCCACAACCTGTCACAATATTAAATAGAAATATAGTAACACATATTTAAATCGACCTTACATACTATACACGCGCGTATAAAAACACAATGAGAAACAGTGTAGCCCGCAACAAACAGATGTATATGCAACAATGGATGCGTATTGATAATCATGAATATTGGATATTAGGCGCAAGCAAACACACAGTGTTTTCGCGTTCTATGCAGGTCCAATATGCAATGAGTTTGATCTCCCTCAGTTCTGCAGAGAAGTATAAAGAAATAGTACATAAACGGTATTCACGATCTAACCAACAAAGCAACAAGATTAAGAATCGAGGTGGATACTAAGATACAGAAGAAAAAGCCTTGGGTATCCATATAAGGTACTTTTCAAAATTGAAAGAAAAATGGGATAACTTGTCCAATACATACAAAATCACCACCATTCTTACATAAACACTAAGCAAACCATTGCAATAAAGGAAATTAGGAAAGTTATAAATCATTATTTAAAAATAATGTGTTGAAACAAGAAACGGCGGCATTGTCATAGTAATATGAACTGATTTCAGATTCTTCTTCAAACTAAATTCAACACATGCCTCAATTTAGCGGTACACTCCACAACATCAAGTAGACACCTCAAAACTCACAAACATGGATGTCTCTAAGTGAACATATGTGAAAAATAAAAGAGTACAAAAGTATAACAAACGAAAGATAGCAATCAGAGTCAGTTTGCTTCATCTTAATTAAACATAATAAAAATAAACAAATTTCATTCATAAAACAAGTACGATTTTAATTGTGGCAGAACTAAAATTCGTCCAGCCTTATCATAAACAAACAAAGACACATAACAAAAAAATCAGGCACCCACTCCCAATAATATAAAATCAGATATAGAATGATAACTGGCTGCACTAATTACTAGCAAATAATAATTCGAGTAGGATGAAGTTCTTAGCGACTGGTATGGCCAAATCTAAATGATTCATTTATGTTTAATATTTGAACAAATAACTATAACCTTATAAACACCATTTTTTGGTAGTAAATTCAAAAATTTGCCACTAATATGTCTTTATTTAGAATTCTAATTCCAAACTCCAATTCATCACAAATGCCAAAAATAGTAAACATGAATAAATATATAGAAAAATCAATAAATTTCTCTTGTAGTGAAAACAAAACACATTTACATAACCAACCCGCAAAACATCCCTTTTTACGGAAAGTATAAACCATACTTGCATTGTGTATTAAGGCTTAACATCACAAAGTAAGAGAATCGCAATAATAACAGCACGATTAACCAATCTACTATCTAAAACCCACAAAGTCCTCTCCATCCTGCACAAATCTACTTCCCATAATTAATAAACCATACTCAAAGCTGAGGGACAAGATCCACGGAGGCAATCAAACCATACCTCTATAATTCGCACATCATACCAGAATACAAATATTTTAACCTAGTTCAAAAAAAGCAATAACCCTTACCCAAGGAACCACATTAAGAAACGCAATATCCAAATCAATAATGTTCACCAATCTCCCATAACAATAATGGGGTATTGTAAAGAATCAAAACTACCTTCCTGAATTAATAGAGCTAATATACAAATCTAAAAATAAAAGATGCGCTAAGGATACATGGTCCTGCATATCAAATTAACTAAATATATAAGATCCTAATGCATAAAGATTAAATAAACAAAATTGGCATATTATAAAACAGTGTCATGGACAAGGGTCATAGCAATATAAAAAAGAGAAAGCACAAGCAACTTTCGCCCTCACGCGCAAACCGAAAACCCACACATAAAGAATATCTAAATTTTGTGGATTAAAACTAAGTAGCATCGAAACCAAAAATAATTCAATAATAAACCACCATACAACAATATTATATAGACACCAAGATGTATAGAAAAAATAAAAGCTAGCCATAAATTTACTTAGAATCACTCAAATAAGAACCAAAAGAAACTAGATACTAGAATCACTACACAGTGAAAGACTGGTAGGCAAAACCAAATTCATCTCATCAACATACCAAAGAAGAAACAGTTTTACTAGTGTACAATAGTATTATAAGAAAATCCATTACATCAAGCATGACATAGCAACGTAACCAATATTGATGACGTCAAATTAAAAATTGGCTATCTTGACATAATATGAGGTAAATCTCCTATAAAAGTCATAACACACATGTCGCCCCAACAGCACCCACAAAAGATTGAATACGCAAATGTCGAGATATGATTAGATTGTCACATTGCCAGCAATTCAAAGAAACAAAACTAACACCATACCAAAGAAATCACACAAAATAACATCTTACATAATAACTAAACTACACATTACTCTGATTAGACAATGTATTCACAAATAAAAATACCAAAGGACAGATCACAAAGAATATCCCAATAAAAATCCCAATCAAAGGAAGAAGCACAACCTTGTTACTATAATTAAATCATGCAATAAAAAGAAGAATAAACATGTTTAGTTCAAACAAGAAAATATCAACGGTAATCTCTCCAAATAACATTCAAAAAACATCTCACAAAAGAAATGGACCATAAGAATACAACAGGCAAATGTTTTATTAAAACCAAAAAACAATAACTGACCTAAATAAAGAGAAGAGAAAATCTGATTGTTTTCAAAATCATAAATAAAATCATCCTCTCTTTTTTAAAAAGGAAACTAATGAAAGATGGGCGAACCCATCCAAATGTAACTGAAAACTGTCTACGTCTAAGAAGATTGCAACATTTAGTCAGTGTAGACAAGAAAGACCGATAAAAACAAAATCCAAAAACCAAACCCAAAAAACTTAGAAATAAACAAAAGCGCCCCCAAGCATCTTCTTATAAGACAACAGAGCACTGGTATGCAACAAATGCACAAGTGGGCAACTCTGAAAATTGGCCTTGCATAGAATGAAGCGGCCAAATACAACAAAGTGCCTCTATTAAACCCTAAAGAAATTTGTATCACTACAGTGACACCGGCCTATGTAATAAGATCAGGACTGCACAAACTATGAAATATCTAAAACGAACAGAAGTGGGAGCAAATTAAACTTCGTCAAATTATGAATAGTTCGGATAACAACCGCTATCACCGGGTCACATTCTGTGAAGAACGCACAAAACACTCCAACAAAGAAATATTAAAGTTTTGGGGAAAAATCGCCAGAGCAAAGGAAAAACAAATGAACAAGATGTGTTTTGCATAGTGACTCCAAAAATGCAGCCGAGTCAGCGAAAGCACAATAAGGCATTCAGACAACGGTGGAAAGAAGAAGCTCTAGGGAAGAGAAGGAAGAAATAAGGAAAAGACCTACCACGACCCATAAAAATGCAAATCAGTGGAACAGCAAATATTCAAAAAAACATACAAGCAATCCAAAAAAAAAAAAGAGACACAAAATCGCACAAAGACAGTCTAACACAAATACCCGAGCGCACAGATAGCTTTTCCACTGATGCAACGTCACAACTAAGAGAGCACACAAGAAACGGCAACGAGGCACAGAAGACCCAAAACAACAAAAACGAGTTCAGCACGAGCAAATCATCCGACAGAAATTCCTCTTAACAGTTGTCAAGCCCGATCATGACCACAAAATATGGTACTATGCTTGGCGACACGAGGACCAAGCTCCCTAACAAAAGAGTACAAAAACCATCGAAAAGATAAAATAGCTTATATAACTAAAAACTGCAAACGTAGGTCGATTCATTTAGTCTGGGATGGTGGGGGATTTCCACGTGCAAAATTTACATGCATCAGAGACTTGCCACACTTATCATTACAACAAACTGTTATCATCTGTTTGATATACAGATATGACCAAGAATAATTCCAACACCGCAGGAGTAACGAGTCTATAAATTCTTGCCCCAAACATAGTACATTTAAATTCCATTCATAGGAAGATCCATATCAAGTTCTGTACATGCGACTCAATACAACACTGTTATGAATTTTTTCAATCATTTTTTTAAAATCACAATAAATCAGAGACTAAATTGTAATGCGACAGTTTTATGCATCTTTCATAAATTCAGTTAAAAATAATGACACACCGGATGAAATTGTCATAAAAACGAATAATGCCCCATAAGACTAGTTAGAAATAATACATTATGTTTCACTGTTGAAAGAATTCCACACGGTACCAGACATTTAAATTAATTACAAAAAAACATGAAAGAAGTCAATAGACTTTGTGAATTAAAACGAGAAAGGCGTTTATACGTTAAGCTTTGTTAAATTCAAGTCAAAAAATAAATACTGTGAATGTTATATTAATAAATACAGCAAAAAGAACGAGTACAAAAATTTCCATTGTTCATAGATTATTCATACAATGGAGCACAAATTTTAATATTAGCAAGAGGTAGAGTTAAAGAGTAAGTTTTGTGCATATTAATAAACATAACATAAAAACAAAGATAAAAAAATAAACGGGTGTCATTTTTAAAAACGAAACCGCACTAAAGAGACACTAAAGAGTCAAAAAAAATTTTTCTCACCATTTGTGGATAAATTACCACAACATGGAGCGCATAAATAAAAAATAACCACCAATGGTTAATTAAGACGGTAAGTTTTGCCATGGAGCATTCATATTTAATGTTTCAGTATAATAATCGACGGTGTTTTTAAAAAGAAGCCAAAGACAGAGTTGACAGTTATCATTCACCCCCGAAGATGATTTTACTATTTTGGGCACACTTTTCAATAATATCACAAATGGGTTAAAGAGATTAACAAACAATAAAGTTTGATCTTAAAAGCTTAATTATATAAACATAACAAATTTATAACGGCACATGTAGTCTATTTTTTAAAACACAACAACACCGACACGACCGTCGGTTAGAAATTAAAATAATAACCTCCTTTATGGATGGATACACAATATCTGGAGTGCACATTTAATACTCTCACAAGAGAGATTAACAACAATACGCATGTTTTTAGATTGCTTTAATAAATACGAGCATTAAAACACTAATACATATGGTACTCTTTTTTATTCTAAACGCCTAAAAGTATCGGAGATAAACCTTTTTCCCATGGTCATATCAATGTTTCAAATGCCAGCGAAATTTATATACCAAAGGGTTAATATAAGCGTGTTTGTGCTTTTAAATTCGAGAAAGAACAAATTCATCTACAACTTAGATCGTTCATACTTCTAATCACCAACAAAGACGACACGTAAGACAATCTTCATCACATGAACATCTGTTCAAAAAATTCTGGAGAGCGCCATGAGATATTATCACAGACAAGAGTTAACCACACAAAACAAGAAAAAAGACAACCTTTAGTGTGGGTGTTTTACAATTTGGAAGTTCAACAATACAGGGAGCTTGTAAAAAATCATAAATACAAGTAGTATCTATCATATACTACAAAATCAAGAATGGTCATGTACACAAAATTGCATGTTAAGCAAACAAAACAGTAATTGGTCATACATAAGAAGGTCTACAGTAACAAAGTGCACGCCCAAATATCCATGATGGATAACGAGTACGCAAGATCCCGAGCCTCAAAACACACCTTCTCTCAAGGCACAGCAGAAGAGCACATTCCACATAAAAAAAAAGACTATACGCACAAAATCACTAGTAAAAAGCGATAATCAAATACCCAGTCGCAAAACCTAAAGGTGCAAGCACGCACATAAAATAAAAGTGAACAAATACAAAATATCAAACAAAAAAAAAAAAAAAAACAAAATAAAATAAAAAATAACAGGGCCAGATAGAAGCACCGTTAGACACAGTAAATGCCCGTCGAGACTAAAAGGCCAAAGGTGTGAACATTGGCTATCGGCCCACAAAGCGTGTATACTACGATACAGGAAAGAAACAAACCCCAAAGGGTTTCAACAATATAGATTGGTTGAAGGATACGGCAATTAATTCATCTTAAAATCAATCAATACTTCAAATCTGAAGAAAGGACAAAAAGAAAAACAGAAATCAGCATTCAGCAAGGAGATGATAGTTCCTGACTAACACCCTAGCCAACAGTTTGTGGGTGTGTCCTGTCAGATACAACACTTAGCTCAGTGCATGGCCCACAATGGGAAATAGAGAATCAGAACCAAGTCCTAGACAGCCAGTCTAAATCCAGCAGGATCAACCATTGTTCCTCACAAACAACAGAAAATAACCATATAACCCCATAGCAACATCACATTATAACCACTACCCAGTCAGTCACCAATTCGAGTGTCCGTTAACAGAAAGAACAGCATATAGAACCTTAGCTATATGCATGATCTACTAGCACTCACAGCAAACATACGTATAACCAGCGAGAGGACGCACACAATTTGCACAGGACGAGATCAAATGCAGCCCACACTTGTGACAAACCATGTAGAAGACTTAAAAGCATCGGTGGGGTGCAACAGTAAAAACCAATCCCCCAACACAATGACAATAGATTATTTCTAGCAATAATAAGCGATCGTGGTAATAATTCTGTCCAATAGGTCAGGAATATTTATTTGCGGAGCATTAACACGACAAAAGTGCAAAATACAAATATAGAAAAAAAGCATACGATGACAAACAATCCTACAGTAAACAAATTAACAAAACCAATCATACAAGAGCCACACCTGCCTTACAGCCACTACCGGAACAGACCAGAATTAATAATGATTGACATGCAGCACAGACAAAACGAAAACACTCGACTGAATTAATACATAACAACACAAAGGTTTGGTGGACATTGAATCATCAAGCTCTTTCTGATATAATAAGACCCCAGTTGTTTAACAATGTGACCCCGAGCTAATTGTAAACAATATGGAACTGAAGGAGAGCACTATAACTAAACACTATGAATATGATTTATAGAGGCTGCTTCAATTATATGCTTCGTGGGATCCCAGTTGCCGATTGTTCTGATGGCAATTACCAAAGTACAAATACGTAGGAGAGGGGACGAACAAGAAAAAAGAATGCAAAAGCAAATAGCTACAGCAAAAAAAACAGGTCACTTTGGATAAAAAAAACGTTCCTCATTCAATACACTAATGAAGAAATGTGAATTCGTATGTGTTCATCCAATCAAAAATACTCATTAGAAATAAAAGATAAAAAAAACCCACAAATCTCTTCTCGGAGAAGCCACATCTAAAAAAAACAGAGCGCCTTAACTAACTCAGGTAGGATAGAAGAAAAAAAAAATAAAACAATAAGATTGCAGGCAACATATAAAAAACACAATTACATCCCCAAAAAGACTCAGATTTCTAAGTGACAATTAAGCAAAAAGCAAAGTTGAGTTAAGTAAGACACATGAAGTTACACAACACAAACCTAGAATATATTGCTATCATGAAACACAAGAAAAGCACCAAACGGAGCATCAGATTACTAGGAAAATAAAATTATCAGGTAGCAAGATACGAATGAATGACAATAATATATTAACATTCTAAAGAATTATCAAAGGGTGATCCAAATAATCTATTGTAGAAACAGCAAGATGATAAAATATACATAATAGATCAACAATAAAGCACTCATTTGCTTAATAGCGAGAAAAAAGGCCGGCCAAACCGAAACAAAAAAACAAAATACGCACGTTACCATCTCAAATTACTATAAAAAAAATAACAATAATAATAAAAAAAATGCATAAATCTATATAAGAGCCATAAAAGGGATATGCAATTAGAGCGTATCGACATACTTCTGTCAAGATCACCAAAAACGAGATCTGGTCGCACAAAAAAAGGACTTTCCAACTAGTGGTTACTAACCGTAGCCTACTTGCCCATATACCAAGACAAGCACACCTATGACCCCAAACGACCCCGCATTTCAAGGCCGCCATTATAAGCATAAAATCCTTGAGCGCACTTCTAAAATGAAATTCTCTAACCAAAAACATAAAGCATAACCAACCCATAATCACAAGGGCCACTAAGTACCACCTATTACAGCAATCTAAGAAATTGAAAACTGTATTGAATCCTAAAAGCATAAATTTTGTGTAAAATACCACAACCAACACAAAACCAACAACATCAAAATGAAGAAAACATTCTATAAAAAAAAGAAAAAACAGATTCAAACCCAACGGTACGTGTCCCACCTACCAGTCAAAGTCTACGTCAGGGGAAGCTGACTTTTTATACACGGGCGCCGACGCTGTCAAGTCCATTCCCGGGCATTGGCGAACGGGCCTCTGGTGAAAAAAGCTGGCACCGTTACTTAGAGTCTGGCTCCCTGGTGTGGCTATTGCCAACTTGGCTTGCAGTGGGCCAGTGGAGTCCACTAAAACCAGAAGAAACAAACAAGCGAGTCACATGCCAAAAAAACAAGAAAATAATCAAAAAAACCAAAACACACTAAATTTTCGCTTGTACAACATCAAACGAACGTATCGTTACAATCATGTAGTAACCATTATGAAGTCCGAAGATCACTCATAAAAACATATGGAAAGGAACTCAACACGGACTTCTCCAATTTTCATGGTGGCAACTGAGTCATAATACATCGATTCAGTCCATATGTTGCGAGGGAGGCTTGGAGTCTGCGAATAACCTCTTGATCACGCAGACTTTAAGCGAACATGACGATGGGTATCTAGAGTGCTTGCTGCATATAAGCAACATGCTAATGTGAAGCAAATACAGACAAAAACATAAGTTTGTACAACGAGTGTCAGAATGCGCGCAGCGCTTCACGAGATCAAACAAAACCAACAGTCCGAATAGAGTCACAAATTACCGCACACAGGTGAAATTCTGACAAACGCATTCAACCATACGTTACTGTCCCACCGACAGGCACAGGTACCCCTATTAGAGGGCGGGGTAAACACTCTGGTGCTCCAGGTCATCTCATAAAAAAGAAAATAAATAAACAAGTCAACCTCTGTCTCGCAACTACACAGGCATGTCGGAGTCCCCACATGAAACGTTGACCAACAAAATCATGAAACAGTCAACCAAAAAAAATAACTCACAAATAACGGAAAAAATAAAAGAGCACATGCAACACAAGGCATGGCCTTGCATAACCTGTGTCTCACACGCTCCATAATCCAAAATCAGAACACCAGAATGACCAAAAACCTTCAAAACAAAGAGCTACAGAAGACAAAGAGAAAACAATAAAACAACACAGAGCCATATACACACCCCGAAATTCACTAAAGATTGAACACGAAAGCCACTAAATACAACAAAAAAAAAACATTACAATGAGACTAAAAAGGAAAACGAAACACACCGTAAAACACAACAAAAACAGAACGCTAAGACGCTACAGGCATTTAAACCAAAAACAATACCTAAACCCGAAACCGATTCCATACATGCACAAACACAGAACACTCCACAAAAAACAATAAAGAAAATAAGCAACACTATACTAACAGACACACACAATCCCGATAAAACAAATACAACTAACCAATATATCATAAAAGAGAAAATATGAAGAAAATCTAACGCAAAGTACCATCCAAGAGAAGGAACAAACAAAGAAATAGCAATAAGCAAACAAAAAAAAAGACAATACAACAACCATAAGACCAAGCAAAGCACATCCACCATTACAAGCATTTGTAATAAACCACCTCACCTTAACAACCCAAGAGGCAACATGACAAAACAATAAAACCCATGACAAAAAATACGAATTGCATTCACAAGCAAAGGAAATATTGTGCGCTGCAATAAAGTGTTATCAAAAAATTTAGCATATTAAGGACCAGCATCGAACAACACAGAGAATTTTGAGCAAGTGCAAATTACCGCTCCAAACATACATCAAAAAGTCACATAAGGCCCCTAATCACCTAAATCATTAATCAACATACAAAAATCAAACCAAACGAAAACTCCAACTCGACAAATAAAAAAACCCTACAACATCTTAAATGGTACGCTCCAAATCTAACATGTTATCAATTACATAATAATTAAAAGGTACAAAAGAATTATACAAGTCAACATAGCGATCCGGAAACCTGTAAAAGATGAACAATAAGCATATTATGCGCGGCTATTTGCACAGAGACGTGAGCCGCATAGTCAGTCCCTACGTACTCCATACTTGATAAACGCTTTATAGTGTCACCCTCATCAACATCATAAAAGAAAAACAATAACAGACAGAAAAAAAAACAGTTGAACACATGTTACACACTACTATTATAGCTACCACAAACCACGCGTGAGCGCAATCAACTCTTTGATTGCACGAAAAACCGTGCCTTCGTTGATCTGAAATAAAAAAAAGCGTCACAAACTGATTAGTTCCACCGTATTTTGCCAAATCAAACTACGCAATCACCGTGTATCCAGACAACATTTAAGCTCACAACGCAAGAAAAAACTTGTATCATCAAAAGACGAACACAGATCATAAAAGCCAGTAAACCTGCTGCCAAAATGACCTAGCCCTGGACCCATTGACAATAAAAAAACAATATGAGCAGCTACTCATGAACCAAACTAGAGGAAGACCCCTAGTAACCATCTATAACCAGCCCTAAGCACCGGCAAACTACCATTATACATTCATCTTTAAGCGGACATGTCCACAAAGTCACCACCAACAAAAATCAAACCATACATTTGCGCCATAACGCCCAGAAGAATGACAGCAAACAGAAGGCAAAACTGTTCCCACATCGTAGACCAATCAAACAGGCAGAGACTAACCACGCGTGCCTCATCAACTGCATAGACAAGAGAACACACAAGGTTCAGGAAACTGAAATTACATGGGACGTAACAACATTAACTTGATACCAAACAAAAACGACAGCAATATACCAAAGTCGCTGGCACTCTAGATCGGGCTGCCATGCCCCACGCATAACATTGAACGCAGACAAAGGGCAGAGGCAAAGATCACTATCATGAGGGGTCGAAACTTGAAACCTAGTTGTAAGGCACACCCCAGAACAAATCAACAAAGCAAAAGACACCGCAAGCAAAAAGGGTCCATCTCCGCTTTCAAACTGCGGTTGAGCCATATACAATATAAAAAACCATAAACAGAAATTGAGGTCAAACACAATATCAATAAGAAAAAAACTGAGCTCTCATGACAATGAGTGAAAAACCACGGGGAGCGTCAACTTAGATTCCTCATTCAGAGACCTACTTGCTTGGGGCTTAAGGCTAGCAACATCACCAAAGGCCACACGCGGGTGGTTACTCAGTAGAACCGGCAAGCAAATCCACTACCAAGCAAAAAACAAACAAGTCAAATGAAGCCAAAAAGGAACAAACACAATCGACAAATACCCATCATTACTCATGCATAAAGGTAATTACGCACAGCCAATTGACTCAATACAACAACTGCCCAAATGATCCACAAAAACACAGTTGCCTCTGCCAAAAGCAATCACGGAATATTAATGCGACTCAAACAAGGCATTCTGTTAGCAAACAGAGAAGCCAAACAGAGCACAAAAAACATGGAACAGCAATTTATATAAAAAACAAACCAACAAGACATCACAAATCAAACATAAAACAACAAAATGTGCAACATATCCAATAAAATGAGGTCCAGCTCGAGGACTGAAAGAACCCAGGAATGTATGCTTCAGCTCCTAGCATCGCAGCAAGAAAATGGATTCACAAGAACTACCTGTAAAACAATAGCAAACCCAGCGTAGATAAAGCACAAAACAAGAAACCAACCCAAACCGCACAAGCTGGTTCAAGTAGTTTTAACCCGACATTCACCGTACTGGTGGCTACCCATCATACAATCTTAAATCTGAACAAGTTTTCCTAATTCAATTTGCATGAGGGTGACAAAATCCAAGCACAAAAAAAGTCGGCGACACGGACAGACCATAGCATCAGCCGAAAAACTCAATCACACCATCAAAAGGACGAGAAAATACCAAAACAAGAGTACCAACAGCAAAAGTAAACGGAGTCCCACAAATACAAAAAGCAATCAGCACAAAAACACAAGTAGGGAAACAGTATAAAACCGCAAGCCAGGCCGGGGTTTACATAAACGCAGGGTTATTCTTCTAATTATGGCACGTGGGAGCTGATAATGAACCAATGGGCGAAAATTAAACGAACAATATATTCCAACGACAACTCTTATATCAAGCAGGAGAACAATGGGTCTTACAGAACAATAAAAACAAAACAAGGTGGGCACCCTTACCACAGCTTGGTGATTCCTATAATAAAAAATAACTTTCAACCCCGGAAAAGGAACCCTCGAGCCATTTGGCAAAAGAACTACATCCACCCAAAACTCAGACTCATTAGCTGAACTGAAAGAACACGCAATCACAAAACACTACATGATGACTAGGGACCGAATGTGCCTAACATAATCTTGCCTAAAGACAATTGAATCAACTCCATTATTAGAAAATACAATATCCAGCAACAGAACATATACAGACATTTGAGGAACACGAGAAAAAACAGATATACAAGTAATCAACAACAAAACTCAGTTCCCTATAACCTACTGACAGTGGAGCAAGAAATTAAAGATAATCAAAGAAGAGTTGAAGGCCTCCGAACCATTATCTCTAGGTAGCAAAAAGATTAATCGTTCGCACCCGCTAACCCTAAGACCAAACTTAATTGATGATATGCCAGTGGATTAAGGTTGAAGAAACTATAGCAAACAACATCTCACTGGAGTCTCTTCAAACAATTACGTCTCAACGAAGAGTTCTGACGATCCTAGGACACATAAAACAGATCTGTGAGCTCTAGCCGGGGAAAAGACCATTATATCACATATAGCCTACTTCTGTCATTGGTACCAGTATATTCCTGTCCACAACCATACATGCTATCAACAATAGCATATTTTGCGTGCCTTAGTCCGCCTGGAGAAGCACGCCTTTTTGCTGTATTTACGTTCGGATTAAATCAATATATTGTGAATCACTCCTCAACACAGCAATAGAAACCGCCATCAAATAACACAAGACATATAACTTGACAAGGAGCACCCCTAAGTTTTACTTACACAAAATCCTCTCCAAATATTCACCGCAAATCCACGAGTAAAATCCATGTGGTACGATCGACGGCAAGAATTTTACATTGGAATCAATATTTTTGACTTATTTAGGTGGGCGCTCTTTTTGTGCGAAAACATCCTCACCATAATAGTCAAGACAGAGCCGCTGCGTCTATCTGTACTGCCTAAAAGGGCTTGCCCAGGCACAACTTCTCTTCAAATCGGTGAGTAGGTGCCACTATAGCTCATACAGAAAGTGCTCTACTTCCCCCTCTCCCCAGATTTGAGCTCCAGGTAGTGTGGAGCGCCCTGCCGGCCCGCCCCGTTCTCGACGGGCTCTTCTCGTTCCGCCGCTGTTCAGGTCGCCCTCCTTGCTTTGCAGGCCACTGACTGCTGTGTTGAGTCACAGTGTCTCCACGGAGACATCACTTCTTTTAGAGCAGGACTCATTACAAAACGGAGATGTCAGAAGAAGACCTGGGAGCACTGAACGCACAACATGGGAGGAGGCGAGGGCCAAAGCTGCCCGGGTCCACTTCTGGGACCGCCCATGATTGGCCGTTGGTTTTTGTTCAAAAGCCCCGCCCTATTAGGGTATTCTTTACATGCTGTATTTGTGCCAGGAAAAAAAAAACTGGTACAGGGCAGCGACCCCGGCGAAGTTACAGCATAAGACCTCTAGTGTTGAGCAGCGTGGGTCATAATAACAGCAGCACCACCACCACTGGAAGGTTTACCCTGGACAACCCGTTGAATGTCTCCGTCCTGTGCATTCTCTAAACAGCAGGTGTTTGTGTTACAGACTTAGCGGTTCCTGCACGCTGATTGCGCCCTCATACCTGGTCGCCGCCTAGCACGTACTGCGACATCTGGATGATTCAGAACGGCACCTTTATTGAAAGGTATGGGTCACCCTCAGTATTTGGGTTCTGTGCACTCTGTGGATCATCATTTTCGGCTTCCATGATCATCGTGATTAATGTAAAGGGTTTCTCCCAGACTTTTAAAAATCTCCCTCCCACTGCACTAAAATAGATGATTACCCCTTACTTCTCCAACACTACCGTTCTGAGCTCCATGTCTCCCCTTGTATTCGTCACTGAGTCGCGTGTCCGATGGATCACGTGAGCTGCACCGAACCCTCTGGCTGCGGCATCGCGTGACCACGGGGGCCGGGGATTGGCTGCGGCGCCGGTGATCCCATGGAATTTGCATCAAATGAGTGACCGAGGAGAAACACGGACTGGAATGGGTTTGGTGCAATCGGCATGAGATGAGAGTATGCTCGGGAGGGAATTTTTCTACTTTAGCACAGAGGGAGGAGCAAGGTTTAAAAGTCTCTGCACAACTCCCCTTAAATAGAATCTGACAGAGGGTTGTATGGACGACAACCGACATCCGCCCTCTCTCTGCCTGCCTTTGTTGCTCCAGGAGGCAATTGCATCCACACCCCCCCCCAGCCGCAATCTGGTGCAACTTCACAAAAAATGGATAGGAAATACATTTCTCAACACTTTTCTCCCAGAAAGTCACCTGCTTAGCCCCAGATCCAAGCTGAGAACTCAAAGGATGCTCCCACCATAGACTTGGATGATACATCATTAGGGTATGCCATCAAAGTCTGATAGGTGCAGGCTTCACCTCCGAGCCCAGCACCTATCTCAGGAATGGGCCCTCGAAAGGGTCGGTTTTGGATGGAGATCTGGTCAGGTTTGCACACACCTCTCCATTCTGTTCTATGGGAGTTCGGAGTACAGCCGAATAGAGCTCCCCTGTACCAGAAACTCCCATACAACAGAATGGAGAACACAGCGCTCCCCTGTACTGGGAACTCCCATAGCACAGAATGGAGAACACAGCACTCCCCTGTACTGGGAAC
The DNA here is from genome assembly GCA_025379985.1 of Phyllomedusa bahiana. NCBI lineage: Eukaryota > Metazoa > Chordata > Amphibia > Anura > Hylidae > Phyllomedusa > Phyllomedusa bahiana. The sequence goes on along the minus strand of JAODAL010006363.1, from coordinate 91,005 downwards.
TCCCATAGAACAGAATGGAGAACACAGCGCTCCCCTGTACTGGGAACTCCCATAGAACAGAATGGAGAACACAGCGCTCCCCTGTACTGGGAACTCCCATAGAACAGAATGGAGAACACAGCGCTCCCCTGTACTGGAAACTCCCATAGAACAGAATGGAGAACACAGCGCTCCCCTCTACTGGGAACTTCCATAGAACAGTATAGAGAACACAGCGCTCCTCTGTACTGGGAACTCCCATAGAACAGAATGGAGAACACAGCGTTCCTCTGTATTGGGAACTCCCATAGAGCAGAATGGAGAACACAGCGCTCCTCTGTACTGGGAACTCCCATAGAACAGAATGAAGAGAACACAGCGCTGCCCTGTACTGAGAACTCCCGTAGAACAGAATGGAGAGCACAGCTCTCCCCTGTACCGGAAGCTCCCATAGAACAGTATGGAGAGTCGTGGGTAAGTGTGACCAGATCTCCTTTTTGAGCTGACACCTCTGTGGGCCTGTTCCTGAGACGGGTGTGGGTTCCCCCCTCTGGTACCTGCACCTCTGCTGACTCCCCGTCCTGCCTCAGAGTTGGGAGCTGCATCCTTCTCTCCTATATGGAGTGTACCATGACTACCCCTCTGAGCCGCTCTCCGCGCCCCTGTTCAGAGCTGCAGGTCAGGTTCGGGGTCAGTGAGATCAGTTTTTTGGATCCTCCTGGATTTTCTTTGTTTCTAAAGATGTAAAATATAATTTTTGTTGATTTTTTGCAGCGGGATCATTAGCAGGAATAGGGCTGTTTTCCTGGAGCACTTTTCCCAGTATATCGCTGCCATTCCTCTGGTAACGCCCCGTGTGAATTTACATCACTGTGCGGCATGCGGAATGCGTCTCTCAGCCTGACTTCTGTATCTTTACATTCCCGCGGTGTGTTACGGTTAATCGCACGGTGGCGGTGTGGTCTGTGTGCAGTGTCCTGCAGTGCGGACCGGCTATATACCCATTGGTCACATGGGTTTTTTTTTTTCAACTGCATCAAGAAGTCGAGCAAGTTTTATTTTGGCCCCAGGGTCTCTCTACTGTTATTATACTTAAAAATTGGACAAGCCCTTTAAGACATTCCGTGTTGGCCCCTACTAAACTATTGTAGTCAGCGGAGCGTGCACATTAGAGGAGTGTCCACCGAGCCCACCAGTGCCGGCAGAGGGGTGCAGCAGCCTCCCCACTCTCTCCGACAGATGCTTTCAGGGGAGATAAGATTGGAGATGTTGGGTTTAGATTGCCCGATGTTTCTGTTCTCTGGGGGCAGCTTTGTCGCAGGTTCCTTTACGGAGGCGGTGGCAGATCCGTTTATGGCGGACGCCAGCAGCACCTGAAGGAGTCCACTGGGTTTTTATCTCGCTGGACGGGCCCCAGAAAGTGCTCAGAATGGAGATCCGGTCAGGATGCCACACGACTCTCCATTCTGTTCTATGGGAGTTCCCAGTACAGGGGAGCGCTGTGTTCTCCATTCTGTTCTATGGCAGTTCCCGGTACAGGGGAGCGCTGTGTTCTCCATTCTGTTCTATGGGAATTCCCAGTACAGGGGAGCGCTGTGTTCTCCATTCTGTTCTATGGGAGTTCCCAGTACAGGGGAGCGCTGTGTTCTCCATTCTGTTCTATGGGAGTTCCCAGTACAGGGGAGCGCTGTGTTCTCCATTCTGTTCTATGGGAGTTCCCAGTACAGGGGAGCGCTGTGTTCTCCATTCTGTTCTATGGGAATTCCCAGTACAGGGGAGCGCTGTGTTCTCCATTCTGTTCTATGGGAGTTCCCAGTACAGGGGAGCGCTGTGTTCTCCATTCAGAGCTATGGGAGTTCCCAGTACAGGGGAGCGCTGTGTTCTCCATTCCGTTCTAGGGGTTCCCAGTATCAGGGGAGCGCTCGTGTTCTCCTTCAGTTCTCGGGAGTTCCCAGTACAGGGGAGCGCTGTGTTCTCCATTCCCCTCCACGCGAGTCCCCAGTCCAGGGGAGCGCTGTGTTCTCCATTCCCCTCTATGGGAGTTCCCAGTACAGGGGAGCGCTGTGTTCTCCATTTTGTTCTATGGGAGTTCCCAGTACAGGGGAGCGCTGTGTTCTCCATTCCCCTCTATGGGAGTTCCCAGTACAGGGGAGCGCTGTGTTCTCCATTCCCCTCTATGGGAGTTCCCAGTACAGGGGAGCGCTGTGTTCTCCATTCCCCTCTATGGGAGTTCCCAGTACAGGGGAGCGCTGTGTTCTCCATTCCCCTCTATGGGAGTTCCCAGTACAGGGGAGCGCTGTGTTCTCCATTCCCCTCTATGGGAGTTCCCAGTACAGGGGAGCGCTGTGTTCTCCATTCCGATCTACGGGAGATCCCAGTACAGGGGAGCGCTGTGATCTCCAATCCCCTCTACGGGAGATCCCAGAACGGGGGAGCGCTGTGTTCTCCATTCCCTCTACGGGAGTTCCCAGTACAGGGGAGCGCTGTGTTCTCCATTCCCCTCTATGGGAGTTCCCAGTACAGGGGAGTGCTGTGTTCTCCATTCAGTTCTATGGGAGTTCCCAGTACAGGGGAGCCCTGAAATTCTGTCCTGTGGGAACTCCCATAGAAGTGGTGCACAAGTGTGACCAGATCTCCATTCTGCGCTGACACTTTCGGGGGCTGTTTCCTGTGACCTCGCACCTATTGGACTATTGATGGCATATCCTATGGCTCTATAATATGAACACCCTTTTAGCACCTGCCGTGCTATTTATTTCTGTAATATCTGGTGGAACCTACGCTGCAGATGTGATTCAGGCCTATGTCTAGCAGAATCGTTCCTCCCCCTTCCCATTCTGAACACAAGCATGCCCGGCTGAGGTGAGCGTGCATGTACACGGAGGAAGCTGTCACCTGACGGCTATCTAACATGTTTGGTCCAGCTTTAGCCGGATCTGGCAGTTTCAGAACCTGCTCTTTGGTTGTGTATCTAAGCTACCGCGAGCCCGGTCATGTGATATCATAGGTCTCCTGTAGTAAAACCCCTTTGGATGACATCATTGGTTGTAGCAGCCGATCAGAGGTCCCTGGAATCCACTGCAACAATAAAACCAGATGGCGGCGGCAGCGCCTGCGCCGTGGGACTTGTGCATTGACTTTAATGGTAGAGCACAATATCCCCACGTAATGGGGAGCTGCAGGTTTGTCTTCATTGACTTCAGTGGGAGAGAGCGAAATCTACACCGACACCTGCAGACGACCGTTTCCTGGGGATTTTCCCTTCTCCTGTTAAAAGCAATGTAAAAAATACCTGCAGCGACTCCGTCGTGTGTGCATTTGCTTCATGTGCGGCCCATTGATTACAGTGCGGCTCGTCTGCTTGTTAACGTTACATTAGACCTGCGGGTACGTGGTGCCCATTCTGCCCGTCACCTGACTAACCCTGTATGTGTGTGATGCTTTGCAGTGCAATCATTGGTCGCAGCAGGAAAGACTTTAAGAAATACCTGTTCAACTTCATTGCCGCCATGCCTGCCGTAAGTCCCACTTCTCATTTCCTTGCACAGTAACTAAGATTGTTTGATAAAAATCAAATGTTTAAGGGGGAATCCCATTGGTCGGATGTGACGTGACTTTATAGGGGGGGAAATATTTTAGACGCCCACCGATAATGAAACTGAAGGGGCAAAAGTGCCGTAATGTTGACCCTGCACCCCAGCGCGCACCGCCCCTTCTGCTTCATCCAGGTGGAGGACATCGCCGGACAGGGCGAGGGGCGCAAATCACTGGACCTGCTGTCCGTTACAGAGGAGACCATTGAAATGCAGTGTCGGCCTCAGTCTAGGGCAGTGGTCTGCAAAGTGCGGCCCTTCAGCTGTTGGGAAACTACAACTCCCATCATGCCCACTGGTATAGATTGTATGAATGCATGATGGGAGTTGTAGTTTCCCAACAGTTGGCGAGCCGCACTTTGCAGACCCCTGGTCTGTGGCCTTCATGATACAAGGGACATGAGTAGTGCACGGGCTCCTCTTGTTTCATCACAGATTTGGGAGCTGTCGGTGCCGGGCGGAGCTCGCGGTAATCAGACTCGTGTGATTTACTGGAATTACTTTGAAGAAGGAATTTTTTAAAATATTTTCTGCAGATTCTATTAAGCTGAATCTTGATAAAAATCTCTGAAGATACAATGTACTGTGTAGTTGCTGCTGTAATTTCACTGTAAATGGAGCATGACCATATGTAGTCATGTATGCCGCCTCCCTGGGTGGGTGCAGGAGGGGGGGGGGTGTTGATGCATGGGCCCCTTCCAGAGGGGGCCTGATGCTTGGGCTTCTTGTTGTTGTATGCATTGCCTCTCCTCTGTGCTGATGCTTGTGCACTTTGTTGTGGACACGGCCTCTCCTGTTGCTGATGCTTGTGCCTCTTTTTTTTTTGCAGATCTCATTAGTGAATAACTTCTTAAAATTTGGCCTGAATGAGTTGAAGCTGTGTTTCCGGGAACGGCTGACGAAGCACCTTTATGACGAATATCTGAAGTAAGTACCTGCTTGTTGTACAATGGGGACCTGCTCACATGGGGAGGATATGCTGCTATTTTTTGCAGTGTTTTACGGTTGCACAAGTGTGAATGAGATTACAGAATATTGGATAAAATCCAGGCAAAATCTCTGCAGAAATAGACCTGCCATGCAGGTGGTAGGAATTTTTTATTTATTTATTTTTTTAATAAATGGCAAGATTCCCCTTGCTTATATGTAGTGGAAAATCCACGCAATTTGGTGCAGATTTGACAATGTAATTTACCTGCAGAACCTGCAGCATTTCCATCCTGTGTTAACAAACCTTGAACGGTGATGTGTTGCGTAGAAGAACCTAGCGTTATATAGGTCAGGGTGCATTGTGTAGGAGGGGGGTTGGGTTCTTTTAGTTAGAAGAGTGCTGTGTACAGTCTGTACTTCATTTGCTTAACTACTTTCCGACCGCCCGTTGACCATAAACATGTGGGCGGTAGTCAGTTATCTCTGCACGGGCGTTCTGGAACGAACTGTACAGCTGCAGGAGGGGAGAGCTGGCTGTCAGCGGCAGCCGGGCTCTCCAGGGAGAAGGCAGGGACGATTTATTACCATCCCTGCCTTCCCGCTCACTGTATATACTGCACTCAATGAGCCTGTCTGCTTCCTCGCATGGCCGGGGCTTGGTAACTGCACGAGCTGCTGGGTCTTATCACCCTCAGATCAGCTCTGCAGTCAGCGTTGAGCATGTATTTGTCAAATATATAAAGCTAAAGAGGAAATCAGACCAAAAAAAAATGATGTAACCTTGTGCAAAATAAATAATAAAAATAGATGCACACTATATGTAAAATAATAACACATAAATAATAAAAGTAATATATAAAAATATTCAGAATGAAATAATTAAACATGCAAAATTTTATTAAAATACTATCTTGATGGACACGTGTCTTTTTTTTTTTTTTTAAACCGTACTAAATATTTAACTATCGGCCCAAACGGCACCTTTTAGCCCCGCCCCCAATTACTCTAAAACTTATTACCTATATATAAACGTCCGTGATGGGAAAAGTGCCGCAATTACACAAATGATTTGAGTGTTAAAAAAATTTAAAAAATTTAAAAACAGTGGGAAAATAGTGTAAAAGAAAAAAACAAAGTATAAGTTTCATAAAAGTAAAGTCTAAAACATCACGAAAAAAGGTGAAAGAACGATTGGAGCAACAGAGTGAGAACCGTTGTATTGTCCCAGCCCATGTGTCCTACGGGAGAGAAAAATGTGCCCGGACAGGAACCGGTTAGTGTGTTTATAAACCCTGAAAAACAAGCTGGGACTGTGTGGTTAGAAGGGGTCGGCCAGGGTGGTCTCAGTCTGATTGTATGCACTGACCCATCGATCATTGCTAAATGGTGGATCCTCTGGGCCCCTGCGAGCATAGATGGTGTAACTTGCAGAGGTAGCCGACGTGCAGGACAGCGGGGGCCGGCATGGATAACGGGACACAGCGAGCGTAGGTGGGCAGTGCAGTCCCAGGTCAGTGGCGGACTTGGTACAACGACAGATATACAGCAGTAGTAAGAGACTGGTGCAGCAGCAGGTCAACGGCAGTTAGCGCACTGGTAACGCAGGATACTAGACACTGGAACAGCAGCAGTGCAGCAGACAGGGGTCAAGCTCTATGTAGACAATGAACTGACCAGGAGCAAGGGCAGGAAGTTCCTTTTATAGCCACGGTCACAGGTCACCGATAATTGGAACACTGTCCCTTTAAATACTGAGTAGTGCAGCGTGTGCCCTGGAGGATAGGGAACTGGAGGAAGAATGGCAGACTCCTATCTGCTGGTGGGTGGTGGGGACCACCGCCGGCACCGAAGCACAGACAGGAGCTGGGACAGGTGAGTAAGTAGCAGGGACATGGGAGGACGCAGCGGCCGGGAAACGGGTATGCATGAACCGCGACACCGCTAGTCTGGCACCGCACTTGTGCAGCTCGGTATTTACAGCAGGACGCGAATATATATATATTTTTTCTCTATTTTTAGATCATTCACTTATTACAAAATGGGCAACCTGGATAACCGGATAGCGAACGCCGACCAGCTCCTGACACAGGACGTGGAGAGGTTCTGCAACAGCGTGGTGGACCTGTACTCCAACCTCAGCAAGGTGACGCTGCGCCTGTGCTTCATCTGGTTGTGGTTGTGTTGGATTCAGCTCGAGAGTCTCTCTTCCTAGATCTGGGATTAGGGGTAAAAAAAAAACAAAACGGCTCTGTCTCTGCGACTTGTGTGCGGATGACGCCTTGTTCACACGTTCTGTATATGATGTGGCCACAGATTCTTTGCCAATATTCGAGTCACTTCTGAGGACTTTCCACATCTTATGGACGGGACGGTGTTAACAGCATTTTAGGCCCGTGGGCAACGCTGTGTACTGGGCCCTGCCCACGCACGTGAGGTCCCTGCAGGCCGTGCCTCTAACCCCGCAAAGCAAACTCAATCATGCCTGAGCTCTTTCAGCAAAACAGCAGTGAAGTGGCCAGAATCGCAGGTAGGTAGAGGCCTAAGAAGTTGGGGTCCTCAACCCAAATGGCCCTTTTAATTACAACAGAAAAAGTATTCTAAAACTCGCCTCTCTCCATTCCTTGGACGAACAGCAGGATCCCCTGGATGAGGAGAGCACCGCCTGTGTTGGACGCTCATATCGTATTCTAAGCTGCAGACCTAAACTAGCCTGCGTCCTACAAGGCCAATCTGCCGCGGCTACAGACTGTTTGCATGTCTTAAAGGGGTTGTCTCACTACATCGATTTTATCATACCTCAGTCCTTTTTTCTCTGTTTCATTTTTTTACTTTACTGGCTTCTACTGGCCTGCAGTGACGAGCTGCTGAGGACACCAGGTCTGTATCTATAGCGACAAGCGCTGGCAGCCTATCAGGAGAGATCGAACAGGTCTGTAGCTATAGTAACCTGAGGAGCTGATGCAGCTCATACAAGAGGAGATATCTAGGAATAGGTAGGACGCTGTTAATGGACACATATTGCAAAGTGACTTGTTTTTGCAAGATCTTTAACATAAAAAGCAGCAGTGCCCCCTCTAGTGAGATGACAAATAAACAGTGCTGGATTGCTAGGACATACCTCAAACTGCCTTGTGTGCCCAATGGAGAGGACAGTCCTGCTTATGGATAGGATTGGGTTCTCACAACCCCTTAGACAAGTAGTTGAAAGTTTCTGCCTGGGTTTTTGCCACTTCTGCGGCTCCAAACATTTGTTGCAGAAGTGACGAGCATGTTGGAACATGTTCACACGGCACGTGTACTGTACGCGCCGCAATACACCGGGTGTTTTGGAGGTACGCGCCGCAATACACCGGGTGCTTTGGAGGTACGCGCCGCAATACACCGGGTGCTTTGGAGGTACGCGCCGCAATACGCCGGGTGCTTTGGAGGTACGCGCCGCAATACACCGGGTGCTTTGGAGGTACGCGCCGCAATACGCCGGGTGCTTTGGAGGTACGCGCCGCAATACGCCGGGTGCTTTGGAGGTACGCGCCGCAATACGCCGGGTGCTTTGGAGGTACGCGCCGCAATACGCCGGGTGCTTTGGAGGTACGCGCGCAATACGCGGTGCTTTGGAGTACCGCGCCGCAATACGCCGGTGCTTTGGGAGGTACCCCGCAATACGCCGGGTGCTTTGGGGTAACGGCGCAAATACGCAGGTGGCTTTGGAGGTACGCGCCGCAATACGCCGGGTGCTTTGGAGGTACGCGCCGGCTGGAGGGGGCAGTTTTCATTCACCTCTTTCTCCCGGTGCTCAATACGCGTCGGAGAAGACAGAGTGTAATCATCGCTCCCTATGAGAACTATGGTTACTGTAGTTACAGGACTTATTTTGGAGCTTATTGCAGCGCAGTTAACGCCCCGAAATACATCCTGAAAGACAGTGTGATCATACCCTTATAGCTGTGGATTCTGCTTATGCCTATAAACTACAGACATGGGGACTGCTGCAAGGCACTTTTTGGCTTTCTGATCCGATGCATGAGCGTACCCTATGCCACATGCATCAAACTCAAGGCCCCTCTGGCCAAAATTCAGCTGTCCATGTCATTTTATGGAGCCTGCAAGAGCTTAGACCCAGCCGGTACGGATGAACAAGGTCCAGATCTAGAAGAGGTGACTCTCCGCTTTCCCTGGAACACACAGCTGTCGCTTGCCGGAGGCACTGGCGCCAGGATATGTAACAGGCGCCATTTTGGATTTGGAGCTCCAGAGTGCATTTCGTCAGCGTTACTGACAGGCGGTGGCACAGCTTTATCCAGGCATCCTCGGGTAACCATACTGCTCATGTGACCCTTGGAGAACATGAGTTGGACGCCCCTGCCCTATGTAATTGGGTTTCTCCATTGCCTTGGTCCCTGTCCGACGTGTGCACTGCCGCCTCCCTGTGCTAATGTTATAATAGGAGGGTGAGGCTGTAGATGATTGTGTGATATCCTCAGATATGCTGCAATAGCCCATTATAGAAGACAGATCTGCAGCTGTGATGTCATTGGCCCATTATAATATTAATAAGAGCCTCTTTTTATTCCACAGCCATTTCTGGATATCGTTCTTTACATCTTCAAGCTGACCAGCGCCATTGGAGCTCAGGTAAGACCCCCCCGGATGTCGCCCTCCTCCCGATCGCCTCACGTGCGGGCGCCGTCGCTGAACCTTGCCGCTGCTTTGTTTCCTTAGGGCCCAGCGAGCATGATGTCTTATCTGCTCGTCTCAGGACTCATCCTTACACGCCTCAGGAGACCAATTGGAAAAATGACTGTTGCCGAACAGCGATACGAAGGCGAATACAGATACGTCAACTCACGCCTCATTACCAACAGGTAATCTGCATGTTTGCTGCCAGGAAAAGCTGTTATGTAGTTAACCCTGTTTATATAACCTCAAGGGAAAGGAGCTAGGACTCTGCAGGGCCATCTGTTGGAGGTAGTGATCCTCAAGTCACAGCCGACTTAGGGTGCCTCTCCCTAGTGAGGAGCATTAACCCTTTTAAGATATGTCTTGAGCCAGTATTGTACTCTCCACTGATGAGGAATAAACACCCCAAAACACGTATCTGGTGGGTATTACTCCCAGTCATATCAGTTGTATAAGTCTCCACACCTTTTCCTGGGGTAAGGAACGTTACCCCATCAAGCTGCATCTACAGCCTCTCATCCAGCCAATCCGGATCTACTCTGGCCTGATGAATGAGTAAAACATCCCGAAACAGCTGTATGAAGATGATTATCTGGTATGGCCTTATGCCCAGTCATATCAGATGTATAATTCTCCATATGCTTTCATGATGTCTTTCCCTGATAAGGAACATTACCTCATCAAGCTATGCCTAGAGCCTTTCAGCCAGTACTCTACTGTACCCCGATGAAGGAATAAACACCCCAAAACAGCGGTCTGCAGATGAATATCTGGTATGGTATTGCTCCCGGTCATATCAGTTGTATAATTCGCCACACACCGACATGGTGCTGATTCCTAATGAGGAGCGTTACCCCATCAGGCTGCACCTAGAGCCTCTCATCCAGCCAACCAGTACTCTGCTCTGAACTGATGAGGGATAACCAACTGTATGAAGATGAGTATCTGGTTAGTGCTTACTCCCAGTTATATTGCAAGGCTCAGTGAGTCAGATGTGACTTGAGGAACGCTCCATTCAATTTGTGGCGCTGCAGAGTCTTTAGCTCTTTTCCCTTAGAGCGTGAATATATTTACATAGCAGTGGAGCGACCATGGCATATAAGTCTCTGCACAACTACATGGCACCTCTCCCTAATGAGGAACATTACCCCTTTCCAGCTACCCCTAGAGCCCCTCATCCGGCCAGCCGTATCTACTCTGCACTGATGAAGGGCAAACAACCTGTAATAACTGTCTGCAGATGAGTAGATGGTCTGGCCTTACGCCCAGTCATATCACATTTAGGTCTCCACACACTTACATGATGCCTCGCCCTAATGAGGAACGTTACCCCTTTAGGGCTATGTACTTAACTCTGTAACAACTTGTTTTAATACTATGAAAATTCTGGGTGTTTACTCACATTTCCTTTTCTATTCACTTTATCCATTGATTCCCTTTATGGGAGGACAAGCCTTGTACACCTCCATGCTTGGGGTGGGGGAACTTTGCTAATATTTGTGATATATATACCGGACATCTGATCTCCTTTGATCAGCTAAAGGGGACTTGTGCTTCAGAGCAGCGCTCCTGGATAGTCCCGCCTGTCCACACATTGCACAGGCCGCTGTTGTAGGATCCGCAGTTCGTGATTTCATAACTTTTACTATTTCTTTCAGTGAAGAAATCGCCTTTTACAATGGAAACAAAAGGGAAAAGCTCACCATTCACTCCGCCTTCAACAAACTGGTAGGAGACCCATCAGCATATTGCACGTCATGATAAAAGACGGATGGGTGCGGGTCTCAGCTCTGGGTCCCACACCTACCTGGGGAACGAGCCCCCAAAAGTGTTGTCTCAGAATGGGGATATGGTCACACTTGTGCACGACTCTCCATTCTGTTCTATGGGAGTTCCCAGTACAGGAGAGCTCTCTGTTCTCCATTCTGTTCTATGGGAGTTCCCAGTACAGGGGAGCGCTGTGTTCTCCATTCTGTTCTATGGGAGTCCCAGTACAGGGGAGCGCTGTGTTCTCCATTCTGTTCTATGGGAGTTCCCAGTACAGGGGAGCGCTGTGTTTTCCATTTGTTCTATGGGAGTTCCCAACACAGGGGAGCGCTGTGTTCTCCATTCTCCTCTATGGGAGTTTCCAGTACAGGGGAGCTCTGTGCTCTCCATTCTGTTCTATTGGAGTTCCTGGTACATGGGAGTGCTAGGGTCTCTTCATTCTGTTCTATGGGAGTTCCCGGTACAGGGGAGTGCTGTGTTCTCCGTTCTGTTCGATGGGCGTTCCCAGTACCGGGTAGCGCTGTGCTTTCCATTCTGTTCTATGAGAGGTCCCGTTGTTAGGCTGTACTCAGAAATCCTATAGAACAGAATGGAGAGTGGTGTGCAAGTGTGACCATATCTCCATTCTGAGCCGAGAGCTTAAGGGCCTATGTTTTGATAAGCCATCAAAGTGTGTGGTGGGAAGACCCCTTTAGTGAACTGATTTTCTAGACCATCGCCTTATGGATGTCAGTAAGCGCTGGGGTTAGCAGACGCTCACACTCATCCCTATGTGCTGACATCAGTAGGCGGCGGTGCTGTGTGCACCAGGTGTCAGAGGTGGAACATTATACATTGTTTTATAATCCGATTACTTTTGCCTTTTATCTCGCAGGTGGAGCACTTGCATAAATTTATATTGTTCCGGTTTTCCATGGGCTTTGTAGACAGCATTATTGCCAAATGTAAGTCCTAATCTGACCCTCGTTATATAATAACAACTCCCAGAATGTGTTGGATTAACCCCTTAGCTGCTTCGATAAATCTTACCTGACAGCCCGGGCACCTGAGGGAGACTTCTGGGCTGTCAGTGATGTCACTATGCCCGGCCGTGCCCTGTGGGCTGGGCATGGTGATTGATAATCAATATGGCCAGGAATAGAAAAATGCGAACGGCAGCACCAGATGGATTAAAACAGGAACTCTTTGTTCCATAAGGAGTACAAAATGCAACGTTTCAGCCACTACACTGTGCCTTTCTCAAGCAGCAAAAATTTCAAAAAATGTATAAAAGCACAAATATATTCAAAATTCAAGGTCCTCCCCCCTGCTGTTTAGCCCAAATTGGTATGTTCAATGTGGTCATTAATCAAACAAAAAAACACATGAGACAGCAATGGTAGATTTAAACAGTGACAAATCACATTAAAAACAATCAATATTATCATAGTGACAACCCTCGGCTCACCCCTAGGCAGGGATCCCATGATCGTTACCTCACACATGAACTCGGCGCCCTGCCGACCAAAACTGCGCATAAACCGGAATTTCGGCGCCGGTACCCGCTACACATCCGGAATAATGCAAAGGCATACCGGCATGTCAGCAGGCTAAACGCGATATAAGATTGGCATCCCGGCCTCCCTCTTACGAAGTGCGCTTGTCTGGACTAATGGTCCAATCCAACTCGCGCATATTTTACAGGGGGCTGCCGTTATTATGGGTTATTTTATACATATAAAACAAAGAATTTTAAACCCGATGTGAACGCTCAATAGAGTTAACTAAAAAAAGACTAAAGTCATAAGTGTGGCATTGTATAATAATTGTCCCAAAAGAGAGGGGAGGGAAAAAAAAAGGGGGCAATACCCTATCATAATTAGATGGAACCCCACAGAATAGAAAAAAACCCACTTTATAGGAATGCTCTATCCCCACTGGTATTTTAATATTACAATTCTTTACTATCTAGACCCATCATAAGCACACAAAAATAAATTTGTGATTATTAAATCTTTATTGCAAAATTCCATTTTTAAATATATGTTCAAATAGAACCCTAATCATTTTAAACAAAAAACTTTTAATTGTGCAAAAAAATAAAAAACAAATTTTAATCCCGCCAAAGAGAAGACCCGAGGGTGTCAATCTGAAAGGTAAAAAACAAGTATTAAAAAATATATATACAGCCACATGATTCATGTAAATACAGGATGGATAATTAAATTCTAAATTTAGTCTTAGGGGTTGTAATGTTTGTAGCTCAAAGATCCATCTACTCTCCTTCTTTTTCAACAATGCTTCTCGATCACCCCTCCGTCTTAATGGGGGAACAGAATCTATCACCCGAAATCTTAATTGGGAGATAGAATGTCGCAATTCCACAAAGTGTTTTGCTACGGGGCATCCATACACTTATTCTAATGGTACTCTTGTGTTTATTAATCCTCAATCTGACCTCCATTGTCGTCTCTCCTACAAAACATTTAGACCACAAGGACAAGTAATTACATAAATTACATAGCTGGATCGGCAAGTGTATCTCCCTTAATATAATATTTTTTTACCACTTTGAGATGTTTTAAAAGGGATTTCCCTTGGTCAGATTTTCCACCCAATTGCAGCATTTCAGGCAAGGGAAGTTACCCCTATTAGGAGGTGCCAAAAAGGTCTGGGACTATTTGTTTCCTCGAACCAAAATCTGATTTAACCAATTTTATCCCCCAAGTTTTTACATCTCTTATATGCCATCATGGGTGTAGATTGAAAATCCGGAATATTGGGAAACTGGTTCGGAGCAAATTCCAATCACTACGTTTAATCTTAGCAATAGCATAAACTATGTGAATTAAACGTAGAAACGAATGATAATCTTTGGGCGGTGGGGTCAGTTTTCACAACTTTTTTAGTGAGGAGCTGCTTTCTCTCAACCTTACTTAGTCTCTTTTGCTGGTGTTGTAATAATTTCTTAGGATAGCCTCTTGCTATAAACTGTTACACATATCAATTACTCTCTTCTCTAAGATGTTCTCATCAGTACATTCTTTTAACTCGCGTAGTTGGCTCCAAAGGCAGTGAATCCTTCATATGTTTGGATGATGGCTATCATGGCACAGAAGGTTATTCCTATCAGTTTCCTTAACAAACAGATCAGTCCTCAAAGTCCCATGTTCTGAAACTACTAAAGTATCCAGAAACTGGAGACTAGAAGTTGAGACTGTTTTTGTAAATGAAATTGAAGTCTCACACGAATTCAAATGGTCAAATAACTCAGTCAATAATGTCTCAGTACTTGTCCACACAAAGAAAATGTCATCAATGTAACACCACCAGCAGAGGATGTGCTCCCAGAATGAAGATTGAAAAACGCACCTGTTCTCGAAATACGCCATAAAGATATTGGCATAAGTTGGGGCCCCATTGGACCCCCTAGCAGTGCCTCTCTTCTGTAAAAAGAAAATCATACAAAGAGGAAAAAATTCCTCCTGAGGATGATCCCTAATATCGAGAACAAAATGGGGAACACTCAGGAGCACACCCCCTGCTGGAAAGCGCCACATCAACTGCTCTAATTCCTGAGTCATGTTCGATAGAGGTATACAGAGATACCACATCGAATGAAACCAAAAGGCAATTGTCAGGGATAGACAATCCCTCAAGTTTCAACAGAAAGTCGGATGTATTTTTCTCTCTTTTGGGACAATTATATACAATGCACACTTATGACTTTAGTCTTTTTTAGTTTACTCTATTGAGCGTTCACATCGGTTAATATTCTTTGTTTTATATTTTATAAATAACCCAAAATATCGGCAGGCCCCCTGTAAAATATGGCGAGTTGGATTGGACCATAGTCCAGACCTGCGCACTTAGTAAGAGGGAAAGGGCCCTGGATGCCATCTTTATATCGAGTTTAGCCCGTGACATGCGCGGTATGCCTTTGCATTATTCCGGATGTGTGAGCGCGGGTACCGGCGCCGAACTTCGGTCATGCGCAGTACGGTCGGCAGGACGCTGAGACCCTGTTTGAGGTAACGATCATGCATCCCTGCCTAGGTGTGAGCCGAGGGTTGTCCCCTATGGTAATTTGTTGTTTTTTTAAAGTGATTTGTCACTATGTTTAATCTACCATTGCTGTCTCATATGTTTGTTGTTTGATTAATGACCACATTGAACATCCTTTGGGGTTAAACAGCAGGTGGGGGGACTTTGATTTTAAATATTTTTTGTGCTTTTATACATTTTGATTTGTCGGCTTGAGAAAGGCCACAGTGTGGGGGGCTGAAACTTCTTTTTGTACTTTATGGAATAAAGATTCCCCTGTTTTAATCCATTGGTGCGCCGTTCGCATTTTTCTATTCCTGATCTTTGGGTGTTCAAGGCTTACAAACCATGGACGGCTGAGCACAAAACGGGTTTTACCCGTTTTGGAGAATTGGTGGCTCTCTTTTTTCTGTTGGTTTTTTTTGGATTTGATGTCAATAGGGGACGTCAAAGCATTTTTGTATGACTGATCACCTTGTATCAGGGTGTGAGGATCCGATCAAGTCCCTAGGAAAAAAGGGGAAAAAAGTAAAACACAAAAAAATAAAAAAAAAACGCGTACATGCCTTTACAAACGCTTTTTTTGCCCCCCAAAAAATTTGTATGCATATTTAGTTAATATATGCTAAAGCCTACCTTTAAATCGACATATTTTAACCCGCACGGGGAACGCCGTAAAGCCCCCCAAAAATTAGTTACAGAATTTTCGTTTATCCCGCAGCACATAAAATGGAATAAAATGCGGTCAAAAACTTTTGTAAATGTCAGTGATACCCAAAGAAATGTTGCTTTATCCCGCAAAAAAAAAAACCTTACAAAAATCTGTAAAACGGAAAAATTGTGTTACGGCCTTCAAAAGGGGACAGCGATGAAATAAATATTGCTTTAAAAAAATTTTTTAAAAACTTTTTTAAAGGGCACCTTAAAAGAAAAATAAAAAAAACAAAAATGGGGTTTAAAAAAAAAAATTTAAAGAATATACTAGGATTACAGTTTTTTCCCTTCCCCCGGGCCTTCCAAAAAAACAGATTTAAAAGTGTTTCAAAAAGGGACTTGCCCCCCCCAAAAAAAAAAACAAGCCCTTCCACATTTGTACACAAAAAAATTTAAAAAAGTTTGGCTCTCAGACTCCCAACCCGGACTAAAAAAACTTTTTTCCCTTTTTAAATTTAAAGGGTTTTTATTGTGTAAAAGCACCAAAACATCTAAAAATAAAATACTGGGTATTGCTATAATCATATCGACCCGCTGAGTAAAGCCTGGATGTCATTTATACTGTATGATCGCACTAATAAATAACAATAAAAAAAAACACTACCAGGGTGGTTGTATTTTGTATAAAATGCATCACAAAAAATTAAAAAAAAAGCGTTTCAAAGCGTATATCCCCCCCAAAAATGGTAAAATTAAAAATCCCAAATCATCCCGCAAAAAAAACCCCTTTAATCAGCTCCTATACAGAAAAAAAAAGTTTATGGTATGAAGACCAAAAACGAAAAATTTTTTTTATAAAATTTCCTTTCTTTGTGTAAAAGAAATTAAAAAAAAAAAAAAAAACCTTTATAAAATTGATACCCTTGTAACTTTTAACGAAAGGGTAAATTTTCCCCTTTTATTTTTCCCCGAAAGACAAAGGCCTGAAAAAATGAACCCAAAAAAAACCGTTTGGCAGAACTGTTATTTCCCCATTTTCGGGCCCCCCAAATTGTTTAAAAAAGTTTTTTTAAAACAACCTGTGCATCCAAAATCCCCCAATACCCCCCTGATGAGATCCATGGGGGGGTTTGGGAATCCAAGATAAAGGTGACTTCAGGTTTCACCTGTTCTGGTATTTTTTTGGGGGCTTTTTTAATGCACATGGCCCCACCAAAATCTGGTTCCAAAAAGCCAAATACCCGGCCCCCCTTCCCTGAAAGCCCCGCCATGGGGTTTCAAACAGCGTTTACACCCCCGTGGGGGGTTTTCCCGAATTAAAAGAATTGGTTATAAATTTTGGGGATTTTTTTAAAAGTTTCCTTGAAAAAAATGAAAATGAAGATTTTTTTTTTAAAATTTTTGCAAATTTTTGGGGGGAAAAAAAAAATTTAATTTCCACCCCCTTAAATGTTTAAAGGAAATTTGTAAAAATTCACCCTGTGGGGTCAATACCCCCCGGATATTTTCCCTTAAAGGGGGTTTGTGTTTTTCCAGTAGGGGGTCTTTTTTTAGGGGGGTTTATTAAGTTTTACCCCCTTAGGGGTTTCCCCCAAACCAAAAAATTGGGGCCCCCCTAAAAAAAAATCTTTAATAAAAAATGAGACCCCAGAGTCCGGTAGGTGCCCTCTTTTTTCCCCCTTCCCCATTCTGGGGCTTGGGGTTGAACCAAATGGCGCAAATAGAGCCAATATGGGGAGATCTTCAAAAACGGGGGAATTTGGGTTTAAAGGTGTGAGTTGTGTTTCCCTGGTCACATCTACCATGCTTCCCGGAATTTAAAGGATAAAAATGAAAAAACTGCCAAAAAAATAAAATTTAAATTTTTAAATCCCAAATTTTCTTTAATTTCTGTTGAAAAATTTTAAAAGGGGTTTTTTAAAAATTTCCCTTTAAAAACTTTTTTAATACTTTAAAGGGGGGGCCCCGGTTTTTCAGTTGGGGGATTTATGGGGGTTTTCTAAAATCAGGCCCTCAAAAAACACGTAAGGGGTGGAAAACCCCGTTCCCCCTTTAAAAATTAAACCCCCCCCCTGTTTGAAATTTTCTTGAAAAAAATGAAAAATTACCCACTAAATTTCCAACCCCTAAAGTCTTAAAAAATAAATTAAAAAAATTTAAAAAAAATGCCCAAACCTTTCGGGACCTTGGGTAGATGCTGGGTATAAACTAAAGTGTGGAAAATAATTGCACAAGAAAATTTTAAAAAACTTTGAAAATGTTTAAATTTTTTTAAAAAAATTTTTTCCCATTTTTTGAGATTTTTTTTACCAAAAAAATAAGGTTTTTTTGGAACCCCAAAAACTTTTCTTAATTAAGAGTACAATGTGTATGGAAAAACCCCTCTCTGAATTTTAAAATGTATGTAAAATTTACTGTCACATAAGTTACACGCCAGATTTTAAAAACTTGGGCTCTGTGAGGGAGGTCAAAAACTGGTGTGGCCCGGGGGACGGGGGTTTAAAAGCTAAACAGATTGGGGAGGAAAACCCCTTTTCCCGGTTTTTTTACCCTGGGTTTGTCATTTGTTTAGCAAAGTGCTGGGAAGCTCCTTTTGTACCAAAAAAGTGGGGGGGCCTATACCCGGGGGGGTCCTTTTTTTCCCCCCCTGTGCCCGGTGTATTTTCAAGTTTGTTTTGGTGCTTGCTGGTTTTTATCTGCCATATAGAACATCTACACATTTACTGCTCTTCCTTTTGTTTATTTGGGAAAACCCTTTCTTTCAGATATTGGGGACCCTTGTGGTTAACCTGGTGGTCAGCCGTTTTTTTTCCTTTTCAATTTAAATAACCCCCCGCCCCTGAACAGCTCCCACGCCCAAATGCTGGGGGGGTGGCCGATTGTCCCCGTTTAAAATTTCCCCCCCGGGGGGTGTGTGGAACCGGGGAAAACCCCGGGTGTGTGGGCGACCCCTCTGTGTGACGACCCCTCTGTGTGACGACCCCCTGTTTTGGTTTTGATATTTCCCCGTCCCTTTTTCTGACAGGGGTTTAATACCAGAGCGGGAGGATGTTGCTGCGGATGTCTCAGGCTCTCGGAAGGATTGTGCTAGCAGGACGGGAGATGACCCGGCCCGGCAAAGGGGAAGGACCGCATGTTTCCCGGGGGGGCCCCGTTTTGCATTGGGGAAATATAGAAGCACTTTAACCCCTTCACTCATTTGTACATTCCTGAACATCCAAATGACTTGATGGGCGTTTGGCGCAGCCTCGACCTCCAGGCTCGCTCCATACGTGGCGGCTGTTTGTTACAGCCAGTAACCACCACTAACCGCAGGGAACAGAGCCGCCTTTGTTCCCCTGCAGTTAACTTTTTAAAATTTTTGTGGGTTAATTTACTGATAACGTAATCACAAAGGGGGGAAATGGTTGCAAATGGCAGCCCATTTAAACCGTTTTGCTTTCTTGTATGTAAAACCCCTAGGCAGAAAGTAATAAAGGGTTTCATTTTTAAAAAAATTTTTTTTCGGAAATACAAAAAGTTTCTTTGTTTTAGGAAGATCGGGGCCCTTTCCCCCAAATAGTCAGGTGTTTCCCAGAGGGGGAAAATGTATTAAAAAATGTCTCGGTCCATAGCAAAACCCAAACAGAAGTCCCTTCCCCCATTTTTTTCCCGCGTGGGTGAAAAGAAAATTTTTTAAAATGGTGCTCCCATTGGTTGCTCATGGGCAAAAATCCCGGGGTTTTAGAAACCCAGACAGTTTTCTTTCATTTTGGGCCCCCTTTAAATGTTTTAAGTAAAAAAAAAAAAAGACAAGTAAAGCTTGAAAATATAATATTTTTAATAAAATATTTTTTATATATATATTTTTTATTTTTTAAAATTTTTTTTTATAAAATTTATAAAATATTTATTTTTATTATTTGTGCATTTTCAAAAAAATGGAATATCAATGAAAAGATAATTTGGGATGAATTTCCATAAGTAAATAGAGGAAAAAATTTTATTGTATGGGGTCCCTTACGTTTGAAAAGACCTGGTTTAAAAATAATACATTTGTGAGGGCCTTTTAGCAAATAAAAAGAGGAGAACCCCTTTAATTTACAATGATATTCTAATTTTTAGCAAAGCACTAGTGTATATATAAAAAAGTAATGAAGATTAAAGGTCCCCTCCCCCCCCCCCATTTGTCATTTTTTCAAATTTTAATAAAAAAAAAAAATTTAAATTACACAAAATTTATATGATGCATTGTAAAAAATCTGAGTACTAACATATTGCATCATTCATCCCGGGGGGTGAAAAACCCCCGGAAAAAATAAAACTTTTAAAAAGCTAAAAATTGTTATTTTTTGGGCTTTTTTGTCCCCTAAAAAAAAAAATAAAAAGGGCCAAAAGTTCATTTATCCCAAAAAGGGACCCAAAAAAATGCACTTTAGCCTCAAACCGCAAAAACCCCCACCAGGTCCATAGGGGAAAACAGGGGTTAAGGGCCGGAAAATTGGGAGTTTAGCAAAAAGGTAAAAAGTCCTAACGAAACCTCTACAAATTCAGTATCACTGGAATCTTAACAACCCCGCCCCGAAACAGGTTAAACCCCTTTATTTATACCGAAAAATGGAAATCCATAGAATGAACCCAGTAAAAATGGGGTTGATTACATTTTTTTTTTAAATTTTCCAAAAAAAAAAAAGAGAATTTTTTGGGGGTTTCCCAGTACATTATATGGTCAATGGCCCCATAAAAAAAAGTACAACTTGTTCCAAGATCTCCTAAAGCTATATAGATGGAAAAAAATAAAAGCTATGGCTCCTAGAAGGGGCGGGGGAAGGGGATGGAAAAGGGAAACCCAAAAATTCGACCTTTTTAAAAATTGGGGGTGCTCCCACCTAAAACTATTTATAACATATCACTTGGGGAAAAAGGGCCCCTGAAATTTGGTAAAAATTGAGATTCTGGTGCAATTTGATCACCTTTTTGGGTTTTAAGGGCAGTTCCCGGGTTTAAAAAGGAAACGCTTTTGCTCTTCCCTTCTGTTTATGGGAATTCCCGTAGGGGGGAGGGGCCCTGTGTTGTTTCCATTCTTTCTATGGGAGTTTTCCCCCTTCCGGGGGAGGTCCTTTTTGTTCTCCAAATTTTTCTTGGGAGGGTTTCCCGGGACAGGGGGGAGCGCTGTGTTCTCCATTCTGTTCTATGTCAGTTCCCGGTACAGGGGAGCGCTGTGTTCTCCATTCTGTTCTATGGGAGTTCCCAGTACTGGGGAGCGCTGTGTTCTCCATTCTGTTCTATGGGAGTTCCCAGTACAGGGGAGCGCTGTGTTCTCCATTCTGTTCTATGGGAGTTCCCAGTACAGGAGAGCACTGTGTTCTCCATTCTCCTCTATGGGAGTTCCCAGTACAGGGGGGCGCTGTGTTCTCCTTTCTGTTCTATGGGAGCTCTTGGTACAGGAGAGCGCTGTCTTCTCCATTCTGTTCTATGGGAGCTCCCAGTACAAGGAAGTGCTGGGTTCGGCCGTACTCGAAACGCCCATAGAACAGAAGGGAGAGTCATGCACAAACTTGACCGGATCTCCATTCTGAGCCGACACTTTCGGGGGCCCTTTCCCAGAGTTGGGGCACACGCTTATCGCACTTTGATGCTATATCCTAGCAATATATCAGATTTATGTGCATGGTGGGATCCTTCCTTTAATCCTTCTCGTTCGGTTATACCCTGTGATTATGGAGTCGCCCCTTCCCCATACAAGGCCTGCAGTTTTCAATTTGCTGTGGATCGCTCCTGCTGATCGACTTGTTGCCTCGTTGCTGCCAACCTTTGTGCCAGTCCGGCTTCTATATGGGCAGCAGCGCCCAGCGAGGTTGTGATATATGAATCTATTTTAACCCATGAAATGTGCTGCCATTCACAGATGTACAGCCAGGATCACAGAACTCATGCAAGTGCTGAAGGACCTCAACCAAGGAAAATACGAGCGCACCATGGTGTCCCAGCAGGAGAAGGGTAAGGACGTCTGTGGCAGCCGCTGGTTACCTCCCGGGTATGGGCGGCCGCTGGTTACCTCCCGGGTATGGGCGGCCGCTGGTTACCTCCCGGGTATGGGCGGCCGCTGGTTACCTCCCGGGTATGGGCGGCCGCTGGTTACCTCCCGGGTATGGGCGGCCGCGGGTTACCTCCGGGGGACGGGGCAGCCGCTGGTTACCTCCCGGGGAAGGGGCAGCCGCTGGTTACCTCCCGGGGAAGGGGCAGCCGCTGGTTACCTCCCGGGGAAGGGGCAGCCGCTGGTTACCTCCCGGGGAAGGGGCAGCCGCTGTTACCCCCGGGGTAGGGGGCGGCGCTGGGTTCCCCCCGGGTATGGGGGGCCCGTGGTTACTCCGGTAGGGCCGGCCGCTGGTTATCCGGGTTGAATGTGCAGTGATCGCAGCTTTTCTTTCCACTCACAGATGCAGAGAGTCTTCCCAGCATTCCCTTAGTACCTGGAAGTGGGAAAGTTATCAACACCGACCACATCATCAAGTAGGTTCTGGGTTATTGCTGTTTTTTGATGGGTGATCACATAGGAAACCAACGGTGGGGGATGATGGGTGACCGCATAGGAACCAACGGTGGTGGATGGGGGGTGACGCATGGGAAAACCAACGGGGGGGGGATGGTGGGTGACCGCATAGGAAACCCAACGGTGGGGGATGAGGGTGACCGCTTTAGGAAAAAAACGGGGGGGTGGGGGGGGGCCCGAAATAGGAAAAAAATGGTGGGGGATGAGGGGTGACCGCTGGGAAAACCCAATGGCGGGGGTGTGGGTGACCCCATAGTAACCAATGGCGGGGGGGTGATGGGTGCCCGCATAGGAAACCAATGGCGGGGGGATGATGGGTGACCGCATAGTAACCTATGGCGGGGGGGTGATGGGTGACCCCCATAGAAACCCAATGGTGGGTGTGATGGGTAAACTTAGAAACCCTATGGTGGGGGGGGGGGGTGACGCTAGTAACCATGGTGGGGGATGTGGGTGCCCGATGTAACCAGTGGTGGGTGAGAGGGTGACCTAGTAATTATGGTGGGGGATGTGGGTGACCGCAAGAAACCCAGTGGGGGGGATGAGGGGTGACCGCATGTAACAGTGGGGGGGGATGGGGGTGACCGCATAGTAACTTATGGTGGGGGGATGTGGGTGACCGCATGGGAAACCAATGGGGGGGGATGTGGGTGACCGCATGGGAAAAATTTTGGTGGGGATGATGGGTCCCCGCATGGAAACCCAAAGGGTGGGGGGGTGAGGGGTGCCCGCAAGGGAAAACCAATGGTGGGGGGTGAGGGGGACCGATAGGAAACCAGTGGGGGGGGTGATGGGTGGCCCCATAGAATTATGGGGGGGTGATGGGTGCCCGCATGGAAACCAAGGTGGGGGAGATGGGGCCCGCATAGGAAACCAACGGTGGGGGATGATGGGTGCCCGCATGGGAAAAACAACGGTGGGGGATGTGGGTGCCGCATAGGAAACCAACGGTGGGGGATGATGGGTGCCGCATAGGAAACCAAGGTGGGGGATGTGGGTAGTTAGGAAACCAACGGTGGGGGTGATGGGTGCCGATAGGAACCAAAAGGGGGGGGGATGATGGGTGACGCAAGTAACCAATGGCGGGGGATGATGGGTGACCGATGGGAAAACCAAGGCGGGGGGTGATGGGTGACCGCTAGAAACATGGTGGGGGGTGATAGGGGGACCGCATGTAACTGGTGGGTGATGTGGGTACCGCATAGAAAAAGAATCTCATCTTTCCACCGCCCAACTCACACGGCCACTGATCTTTATTACGTAACTGCCTACCTCTCCCGGTCCCACAAGTGTGTCTTGGGGTAATCCTAGACTCTGCTTTATCTTTAAAACCACACATCCAAACCCTCACTTGCCTGCCCCCCTCCACTGAAAAATTCCGATCGCTCATTCCTCGGCATGACATAAAAAAATGTCGTCCTTGCCTTGTCATCTCCCGCCTGACTACTCAACATCCTTCTCAGTGGCCTCCCAGCTAGCACCCTCGCTCCCTTCATCCTTCTTAACTCTGCTGGCACGACGCTGTCTTCTCCACTTTTTTCTCCTCGAAGT
This sequence comes from Phyllomedusa bahiana, assembly GCA_025379985.1. NCBI lineage: Eukaryota > Metazoa > Chordata > Amphibia > Anura > Hylidae > Phyllomedusa > Phyllomedusa bahiana. The sequence goes on along the minus strand of JAODAL010006363.1, from coordinate 67,299 downwards.
CTGTTGGCCTCTCCCCCTGCCAAATCCCTTCACCGGATTCCTTCTGACCCGAATTCTTTCCCCAAGATGGGCAACTTTCGACTTTACAACGGCTCTCATCAGATTTATGCTTCCCTTTCCATTAATCTTCTGCCTTAAACCCCTTAATATGATCTTCCCCTAAAACGCACTTTCCGCTCCTCACAGGCCCTTGTCCTCTGCTCCTCCTTATCCAGCTCCTTCTATACAGCAGCGCCAGGATTCTGTTTTCAACATCATTTCTGAAACTGCACTGCCCATCACATCGACTTTTCACCAGGTCTCCCCAAAGGGCTAAACCTAAAAGCAAACACTGAAGCACCATTTGTTCCCCAGCTTGCAAGTAACCTTCACTGCTTGTTACCATCCACAGGACATGCGGGCCCCCTCCCGGTTCGCCGTCTGTTTACCCCCGGGTAGTTTGGGGGGGTAACCCCCTATCGGCCGTGGTTATGGGTCCCTTACCTCGGTGGGGGCCGCGGCCCCAATTGTCATTAGCACTGTATTTTTCCTTCAGTGACTTGCATTTACTTAGTAACCTCGAAGGGGTAACAGCGCTCCTGGTTCTGGTAGCTGTTTAAAATAAAAATACTAATAATGGGTAAACCATCGGTGGGTGATGATGGGTGACTGCATAGTAACTTATGTGGGGGATGGTGGGTGACCGCCTAGTAAACCTATGGTGGGGGTTGTTGGGTGACCGCATAGGAAACCATTGGTGGGGGATGATGGGTGACCGCATAGGAAACCAACGGTGGGGGATGATGGGTGACCGCATAGGAAACCAACGGTGGGGGATGATGGGTGACCGCATAGGAAACCAAAGGTGGGGGATGATGGGTGACCGCATAGTAACCAATGGTGGGGGATGATGGGTGACCGCATAGGAAACCAATGGGGGGGGATGATGGGTGACGCATAGGAAACAAGGTGGGGGGATGATGGGTGAACGCAATAGGAAACCAATGGTGGGGGATGATGGGTGACCGCATAGGAAACCAATGGTGGGGAGGGGTGGGGCCCGTGGGGGATGGGTGACCGCATAGGAAACCAACGGTGGGGGGTGATAGGTGACCGCATAGTAACCAGTGGTGGGTGATGATGGGTGACCGCATAGTAACTTATGGTGGGGGATGATGGGTGACCGCATAGTAACCAGTGGTGGGGGATGATGGGTGAACGCATAGTAAATTATGGTGGGGGATGATGGGTTACCGCATAGGAAACCAAGGGTGGGGGATGATGGGTGACCGCATAGGAAACCAATGGCGGGGGGATGATGGGTGACCGCATAGGAAACCAATGGTGGGGGATGATGGGTGACTGCATAGTTTATTGTGGGAGCTCCCCTATATATGTGGTGTTTCAGTTTGGGGCGTTTCTGTGTTTGATAACGTTTTGCATTTTTAGGTTTGAGCATGTCCCTCTTGCCACACCCAATGGAGACATTCTGATCAGAGACCTTACATTTGAGGTAAAGGATGTTGTACTTTCCCTCCTGTAATGTTACCTGTAAATATGGTAATGCGTTGCCTGGGGTGCTGGGGTGCAGGGTGATTTTTGCCTAATTTTCTGCATGTAGTCCCTGACTCTAGCTTTGCTGCTCTCGGGGGGATATCGATGATCGGACGGGCAAAGGTCCCATCGGTTTTGATCCTTGGTTTCCTCACTGACCCATTTTGGGAGTCATGAACCAAAGAAATTCTCAGAAACGGTCCCTTGTCACATTATTCTCATGCGATGGTGGTCATTTACTTTGCAGTCCTTTCATGGGGGGAGGGGGGGCTTTCAATGACTTTCTAGTGAGTAGAATATATTTTTGTCTGATTACCTAGAAAAGGTTAAATATAACTTGTTGTTCTGTGCAGGTGAAATCTGGCACCAATGTTCTTGTCTGTGGGCCAAATGGGTGCGGGAAGAGTTCCCTGTTCCGTGTATTAGGAGAGGTAAGTTATATATATACACTACTATACATAGAAGTATCTATACACGCCCATACTGTGTGTATGAGTGTATGTAAAGATATTCATACATGTGGATGTATCTATGGAGAGGGATAGATCTGTGGATATGTCTACAGGTGGGTGAGGGTACGTCTGTGGTATATACATATACAATTTCTCCGCACACTGAGTTTTTATAATGCTATAAAGTTGGTCGTATTCTTTCACCGCCGAGTGACCACATCTTTCATAAATGTGACGCTGCAGTTTTATAGCTAAACGTTGACTACATCAGTATCCCAGTTATTTCCTATGGGGACCAGAGCTGCTATTTCTTTTCGAAGCTTGCAGCGGCAGTGGGTCAGTTGCAGATCTTTAGCTTTGTAAAACTTAAAGAGAACCTGTCACATAGGTGATGCCCCCCTGCTGAGGACAGCACAAGCCAGTTTTCAGACCTGCTGTTTCCAGCGCTAGGTCCCTTATTCTGTAAGATGCAGCAGTGTCGGAGTATTTAGTGCTCAAATCTGTCAGTTTTCAGCCAGAAAAGCATCATGAAAAGAGTCCAGGTTATTCAAGATGAGTCAGTTTAATTCATGCCCCGCCCACCTCACAACTGATTAACCTATTACTTTGACGAGGTAGAAACGTGATAAAATGTCAAGTGGGTGGAGCTCGTCTCAGGTAGGCAGGGCAAACACCTGCTCATGAATAAGCGAACTATTTTCTGGCTGAAAACTGCAGTTTTTAGCATTAAATGCTCTGAAACTACAGCACCCTAAAGAATGAGGGACACAGTGCTGGAAACAGTATGTCCGACACTGGCTTGTGCTGCCCTCAGCAACGGGGCAGAACTTATGAGACAGGTTCCCTTGAAAGCCACATTGCCCCCCTGCGTCGCTATCTTCTCTATGGAGGTTTTCTTTTAAAATCTGGCACTGGGCTCATGCTTTAGCTGTGAGTAGAGTGAGGGCCAATGTCCCTATGATAACACTGATCTGCCAGAGTTTAATAGCAGGAGGTGGTGACCACAGGCACAGAAGCTTTTCTTCCAGGTCATCGCTCGCACAGTCACTCGGAAGTATTAGGCATTCCCTTAGAAATGACCGGAGAGGGCTGCACAAGTGCGGCCGTCACCCCATCCTCCAGGAGGTTCGGTGGAGAGAGTCCCCCTTTATCCTCTGAATTACAGGGGTAAATGAAGGTCCTAAATAATCTTCTGTTCCCACTGAAAACCTTCTATAAGTGATAAAAGATAAAGCTGAGAATTGTGAGATTTGTTTTGAGTGTTTTCAGATCTTCCCAGAACTGATCATTTTTTTTCTAACAGTTGTGGCCGCTTTTCGGGGGATCCCTGACGAAACCCGAGCGGGGAAAGCTCTTTTATGTCCCTCAGGTAATGTTGTCGTATTCAATGTTTCTCTTCACTGCTTTGTGATAGTTGTTGAGATTTGCAGCTGTTGATTGCATTGCTGTCATTTTCCAGAGACCGTACATGACTCTTGGGACACTACGAGACCAAGTCATCTATCCGGACACACAAGAAGATCAGAAGCGCAAAGGCATCTCCGACAAGGTTCCAGAAATCCGCTCCTATGTGTTGTTGTGGTTTCTCCTCCTCCTGAGAATTTTATGTTTCCTATTTTTGCTTTGCTTTAGAAAGTCTTCAATTACCTGTCCCTACATGTTACATGTTAAGTCCCTTTAAGTATAATTGTATTGACCTGGAGCTATAACTAAAAGTCTTCTCTGTGTCTCCCTCTGAACGCAGGTGCTGAAGGATTACCTCGATAATGTCCAGTTGGGGCAGATTCTGGAGCGCGAGGGCGGCTGGGACAGCGTCCAGGACTGGATGGATGTTCTGAGTGGAGGAGAGAAGCAGAGGATGGCGGTATGCAGTCTATAACATGACCCCTCTAGTTGTCTTGTGTATATTTAGTTACGAACACGTGAGTTGGGGAGGTGAGCGTCTACCATTTCACTGGCGCCGCTTAGCTTGGTAAGAAACTACATCATGTTAAGACTGACAAAATCAGCACGTGTGATGCCCATAGTCTGCCAGCTCCAGGGGGCTCTTTCCAGCCAGTTCAAGCATTCATGTCCAGTGTCCATTACTTCGAGTTCACTGGAGCTTGTCACCTAATCAAATTTGCTAGAAAAGGAAGAACCTTAAAATATAACTTTTATTAATACCAATAAAAATAATGTGAATAAAGGGGACAACGCTACTGACAAAAAAGGTCCAAAAGAAAGGACTAACCCTGGCTTATAAACTCAGGGTAATTGCCCGATAAGGGCGCCCCCGCCAGGAACCTCACCCTATAAGTGAAGAAATAACACACAGCAAAGTCCTCTAAGAAAAACGTCCCAACGTGTTTCAATCCCCCCCTATGTATAAAAACAGATCTCCTTAAGGGACAATTTTAGTGGGGGAAAATATATAGAGGAACTAAAAACAATAATTATCCATTATACAACATATTCAAGTCACATGAACTAGTGTAATAACCAGCATAAGTAACGCAAGACCAAAAGGATTTTACAAAACTTCTCTCAAATGAGGTGAAAAGTAAGCAAGATAGTTCATTTAAACGTGCCCATTTATAATATCATAAGCAGAGACCTGCAAGAGAGAGTATAGATTCTCTTATGATGGTATGATATATACCTTATACATTGCAGTCCACAACAGCCAAATAGTAGAGGGATGACCTCCAATAATAGAGGCAAACTTACCCCCCTTCCGTATTCTTTCTAAGGCATAAGAAGGAACAGGAACCCATTGTTAATGTCCTTTACCTTCCATAAATATGATATCCATCTCAAAACGGACATAAGTACGTCCAAATCGGCACCAAAAAGAAGCAGACAATGCTGCTAAATGCAAGAGATTACCCTGAGTTTCTAGCCAGGGTTAGTCCTTTCTTTTGGACCTTTTTTGTCAGTAGCGTTGTCCCCTTTATTCATATATTATTTTTATTGGTATTAATAAAAGTTATATTTTAAGGTTCTTCCTTTTCTAGCAAAGATTGTCACCTAACCCATTGTTTTTATTATTCCTTGTCCTTGCAGATGGCTCGGTTATTTTACCACAAGCCTCAGTTTGCCATCTTGGATGAGTGCACGAGCGCAGTCAGTGTGGATGTTGAAGGTTACATCTACAGCCACTGTAGGAAGGTAAGTGAACGCACGGACATGGCCATATTCTGACCAGGAGCATGTACCCTCCGTACCACAGCTTAAAACACTAGATTGAGAGGGGTCAGACACAACAGAGGATGAACATCTCAATGCTGACTCTTTTCGGACAGCAAGTCCTTAGTCATAGTATAGGCCAAGGACTTGGTGTCTGAAATGGATCAGTGTTTAAGGCCGTGTAAAGCCAGAATGGATATCATTTGGAAATGTGAAGGTGACACTAATCTCCGTAGAATAGTAAAAGAGAGAAATGGATTGGCACCAGTCCACAATCACAACACTGGAAATATATTGCAGAGTCCGCAGGTATTAACCATATCGATTCCCGGAGGTGCTATGCTTCATATAAACAGTCCCAGTGAAATCACAATTAGAAGAAAAAGTAGCAGCACTCACCGGTTTCTTCTGTTCGGGTGACGTGAAACAGCTGTAGGCTGTGTTGGTGTCTCTCCATGCCTGTATACTCGTGTGCCCGTGAAAAACCAATAAAAATATACTGTACAAAAGAAGAAACCGGTGAGTGCTGCTACTTTTTCTTCTAATTGTGACTAATCTCCGTAGCCCTCTGCTGGATTAGACGCTGGCACTTTTCTTCTATTTTCGGCATCTGGTGACAAGCTCTCTGGGTTACAGAAGCTCAGGGCGTGTGTTATGGCGTCGTCCAGTCTTTTACTCTCGGCTTATAAACACAATATAGCGTCTATTAATGTACTCAAACATGGAAGGAGAGGCATGGCGTGCACATCCTCACACTGTACGTTGATCTAACGCTTCCCAGCAAAACTTTACAAAAATGAACAGTTACTTTTTGATTAAAACGTATTTGCCCACTTGCCACTTCACGGCGACCTCTATAAAGTGGGTCCCTACATTAAATGGGGGCAGCACTGCACGGTGGCCACCGCCGCAGCAGAAGCCACACAGATGAGGGGCACAGCCCAGTAGTCTGTATAAGGGTTAATACCCTTTTTCTTTCAGTTTGCTTGCAGGGAGCCCAGGAGAGGTAAGCTGTGTCGACCTTTCCTTTTTATGGTGGCAGTCGCCGTGAAGTGGCAAGTGGGCAAATACATTTTGATAAAAAAATATGCTAAGAACCTCCTGTTCATTTTTGTAAAGTTTCGAGCAGTTTGCTTTTGTTGTGAGTTCTCGGACTCACAGATTTCCCACATTTCACAACAAGGAATAATTTTTACGATCAAAATGAAGACAAGTCCACGGTGAGAAGTTGCTGCCGCCTCAAGCTTCCTGTGAGGGGAGGATTCGTCAGGGAGAGCTGCGGCTTCACTCTGCCCAGTCCCATCTTGCATCACAACGGGGTCGGATCCTGATGCCACAGATTACAAGTCAGACGTGGAGCAGCTGGAGGGATTTTTGGTAGTAACACATTTTGGAGATCTCTGTCTGATGTCTTCATAGTCCGATTACTTAAAGGAAACCTGTCACATAGGTTATGCCCCACTTGCTGAGGGCAGGACAAACCAGTGTCGGCCAATGTACACGAAAACTCCAGCATCTTACAGAATAAGGGACACAGCGCTGGAAACAGCAGGTCTGACACTGGCTTGTGCTGCCCTCAGCAAGGGGGGCATAATCTATGTGACAGGTTCTCTTTAAACCTGATGACATCACATCTTATCAGTTTGAACCACCCGTCCATCGGAAGCGGTCCTTACATCTTGCTGAGGCTGGGGGCACCCCTTTGTCGTTGGGCAGCGGTGCTCTTTCCTTCATTTTGCTTTCGACTGGCCCGTTGTCGGCAGCGGTCTCCTTACATCTTGCGGGCCCTTTGGCTTCCGTATCGGCAGCGGGTCTTTCCCTTACCTCCGTACATCTTCCTGACTGGCCATATGGGCAGCGGTCACTGCACCTTGCTGACTGGCATATGGGCAGCTTAACCCCTTGCACCCTTGCCTGACTTGGATCCCCTTTTGGGCAGCGATCACTGCATCTTGCTGGCTGGCATCATATGGGCAGCGGTCACTACATCTTGCTGACTGGCATCGTATCAGCTGGGGTCCCCTTACATCTTCCTGACTGACCTTATATGGGCAGCGGTCACTGCATCTTCCTGACTGGCCCCGTATGGGCAGCGGTCACTGCATCTTCCTGACTGGCCCCGTATGGGCAGCGGTCACTGCATCTTCCTGACTGGCCCCGTATGGGCAGCCGGCATTACATCTTCCTGACTGGCACCGTATTGTCAGCTTGTCAGAAGCTGTAATGTCTTGGGGAGATGGGGTGCGCTGTTTCCATCTTGTAAGAGTGAAGAACCTTATTGTCTAATCTGCAGTTTATTTTTTTTTCTCCTTAGGTTGGAATATCGCTTTTTACTGTGTCACACAGAAAGTCCCTGTGGAAACACCATGAGGTGGGTGCAGGTTCTGGGAGCTCCTATAACCACACAGAGCGCAATGTTGTACTCGTCTGTCTGTGTCAGTGCTCCTGCTGCTCGACCTCCACTACATCCCGGGGCCCCTGGTCTCATCAGAGTGAGACCCCAGTGATCAGACACTTATAAAGTGCAGTATAGGTAATATGTGTTTGTGTTGGGATAACCTTTGTAATGGAGCATGGAAGGGGGGGTGCACGCTTTCCCCTCCGTGATCTGTCCATGGTGGTCATTCATCTCAATGGCTGTTGTATGACAGGAGCCAGATACCTCATCATCGCCATATCTGCAAACGGCTATCACTGGAGAAAACCCAGCTGAGCATGTGTGGAGAGATTTCATATGTAAGAAATGTAACGATAAGGGATGATCATCAGCCGCAGTGTATCGCAGGGGACTGAGTTATAGCCTCCAGTGGAGGCCCCTTGCGCTCATTGCCATCCATGCTGCTGTCACCAGTTTTTACCAGCTGATGACTGCCCATAGAGGTTATACATCCGGGCGCTGCTCATTTAATGCTGCACAGTGATTTTAAAATGCCCATGCAGAGAGCGCAGCAGGAGGGGAGAGCAGCTGATCACCGTCCCTGCATTGTGTGTGTGTGTGTGTGGTGTGGTGTTGTGGTGTGTGTGTGTACACATACAATGATCAAAACGGCATATACATTCACATAAATACATATACATACACACATATTCAAACACATACAGACTCACTTACACAAATAAATATATATATATATTACACACACACCCACATACAAGAAAACACTTATTTACAAATCCCAGTAGAGGAGCCAGATATAAGCAATCCATCTTTTATTATTAACCTCTCTATGCACAGTAATTCTGTTACCAAGTTGACAGTATTGGCCCCCCATGTGTCATGTCAGGACCCCCCCCCCCCCCTCCATATGTTGTATCCGGACACGTGGCCAATCCAGGAGCACATCCAATCTTGGGATACACGCTATACTTCATTACTAAGACCATCAGGACACACAGACATCATTGACTCGGTGCGTTCCCAGGCGCCTCATCTGAGACGCTTCATGGTCCAGCACTGTCACTGGCTTCGCCGCGGCTCTTGTGCGCCTCTTTTCGTGGTCCTCCCATCCTGATGAGTTCTCTGGGTCTCCCTTCCTCATGGATTTCTCTTCTATTTGCAGTACTACCTCCACATGGATGGACGAGGAAACTACGAGTTCAAGCAGATAACAGATGAAACCATCGAGTTTGGGTCCTAAAGCTCCGAATTCAGAACCAACTCGTGGGAAAACAAAACCTAGTGTTCTTAGAAAAAAATTTTTTGCCTAATTTTAAACAATTGAAGTTTAATATGTTAATGTAATTATTAACACTACTGTACTGAGGTACAATGAAGTCCTCCATGAGGTTCGAATCAGCGGCTCTGATTACTCTCTACACAAATCATTTACTCAGACTTCCTTGGCCGGTGACGAATGTGTCCAGCGTCCGAGGAGGAGTGAACTATCCTTCCCTTAGTTTGTCGTATCCTGAAGGACTTAGGGAACGTATGGTTGGCCTGTTCCTGTGCTTCCTCTTTAACGGTGGCCATGCACATTAGATGAAGGTTAGTGATCCAGCCGACCCTGATCCGATATGTATGGGGTTGTCCCATCTCTCCCTCAAGGGGGTAAAGGAGGACTGGGCATGGCTGATCTCGGTGTCCACCTCCTTAGGGGTCTGGCAATGGCTTTCTTTCTATCAGGAACTCATGCACGCTCGTCTGAGCATGCATGTGTATGGTGGGGGTGTGAGCAATAGCTGAGCTGTCTAAGGTGTATGGCCGCCTTCCAAGGGTGTTCCCACCACAAACTTTGATGGCACGTCGATAGGCTATGCTAGCAAAGTCTGGAAGTTGGGGGTCCCACTACTGGGCAAATGGCCCCCGAAAGTGTTGGCTCAGAATAGAGATTCGGTCGCGCATGCGCACTTCCTGTTTAAAATAGAGAGCATGCGTACGACCGAGAGCTGGTCGCGCATGCATGACTCTCCATTCTGTTCGGTGGGAGTTCCCAGCACAGGCGCCAAGTGTGTTCGCTGAAAAATTATAAAAAGATGCTCACCCGTACATGTGTCTCAGCTTGAATGGTCGCCTGCAGAGACCAGAGACTTATTGCGATGTGCTTGAATTGCCGATGGTGCACCGGCCGAAGGTACCATAGAGAAGACCACTAAGCAGTGTATATCCAACACCATCCATAAAAAGTCACAAAAACTTTATTCCAAAAACCTAAGGGTATGTTCAGACGGCTTATTGCGGCGTGTATAGTGCGCAATGCGATACGCCGTGTGTTTTGGAACCACGCGCTGATTGCATAATCCAAAGCACGGGGGAGGCAGCGCCCAGCCCCATTGACATGCTCCGCCGCGAACAATTGACATGTCCATTCGCCCCCGCACATACAGTACGATCTTTGAGAGCTATGAATTACCGTAATTGCGACTCGCATTATGCCGCATATAAAGTGCAATACGTGGCTAAATCAGCCGTCTGAACGTACCTGGAGAAGAACGTGGGTAAAAACACCTGATACAAATCACGCCTACGCGTTTCAGGCTCAGCTCCCCCTTGTTCACAGCAGGAATAAAACTTTTCAACAAGTGAGTTTAAAAGCAAACCCCCTCATTATAATCACTCCCCTCATTAAGGTGGAGACTAATTGAATTTAGCGACCCTGGCTGCAGAATTTGCCACAAAGCCCATAAACCAAAACACTGAAAAGAAGCCAAGTCCTTTATAGTGCATGGTGGCCAATCGAGAAAATACAATGTATAACGGATATCCTACTTACTCTGAACTCCCATAGGACAGAATGGAGAGTTGTGCGCATGCGCCGCCTGCTCTCCAGCATGAGCCGACCCTTTCGGTCCCTGTTCCCAAGATCAGTGCAGGTCCCAGAGGTGGGATCGCCAACTCTCCGCCTTTGTGTGGATAGGACATGCCATCAGAGTCTATGCTGGGAGCCCCCTTTAAGCATTGACTGCACTGTAGCTTGGGACTGGAGGTTTCTCGTGATTGTAGTAAAACCCGTCTCGCGTCCTTTTTTATTGTTTTAAATTAATCTCAGGTTATTTGGAGATAACGCAGAAGGAAATGAACAAGATGCACTTAATTCTAGGATTTCCTGTTTCTTGTTATGACGATGCCAAAAGCAGGACAGGGATTCCAGCAGGGAAACACCACTGAGCGGCTCTCGCTGGACGTAATGTCTGCTCCGCAGAGAAGGTGTATCATCGGGTGGTGGGGCGGGCGGCTGCGTGTGCCGGGGGGAGGGGCGGCGGGTCCGGGGGAGGGGCGGCTGCGTGTCCTCGGGGGTAGGGGGGGCTGCGTGTCCCCCGGTCGTGCCGGGGGGGGAGGAGGGCGCGGCTGGTGGGGGGGGGGGGGGGGTGGGGGGGGGGGGGGGCGGCCTGGGGAGGGGCGGGGGGGGGGGGGGAGGGGAGGTGGGGGATGGGGGGGCGGGCGGCTGCTGTCCTATGGGGAGGAGGGCTGACGGCTGCGTGTCCACAGAGGAGTCTGGACCGATGCTTTCTGTGTAATTTTATATGTAACAGGTTTACACGTCCCACATGCAGATTTCAGTGAGCTTCTCCGGATACTTATCATGTGATTTATTATAACCTATTAACTTAAGGTAGTAGTGACATGGGTGAACGCGCTGTGGTTTACCAGAGTGGTCGCCGACCAGGGCGGTAGACATTGTGCTCTGCGGATCACCAGGGCGGTCGCCGACCAGGGTCATAGACCTTTTATTGTCAGCATGAATTGGACGTTGAGGGCATTAACATTGGAATGATGCGCACAGGCCTGCACTGAGTAACGCAATAAATGGGATCTGTGTAAATCCTCTCGGCCGTCACTTATTATTTATTCATTGATTCTTTTATTCATTTCTATAGCGCTGTTATGTACCGCAGCGCTGTACAGAGATTATCAGTCACAACGCTCCCTGTCCATATTGAGGTTTACAATCTAAGCTCCACATTAACCTTCCAGGATGTTTCTGCAGAGTGAGGGAAACCCATGCAAACACGGGGAGAACATACAGACTCCTTACACATGTCCTTGGTGGAAATTGAACCCATTATCCCAGTGCTACAAGGCAATCGTGCCAACCACTGAGCCCATGTGCCAACCACCGATCCCCCGGGCCGGGCCAACCACCGAGCCCCTGTTCTGCTCTATACTAACCACGTAGCTTTAACTTCCATATGGAACATTCTCCTTTTTGGTTTGATAAGATGATTTATAAAGCGTCATTTGTGCGCCGGCTCCTACTACTCCTGGGTAACAGGTACTTGGACATTCACAAGTTACCGTAGGTTTTTGTGTAGCTGCCACATGCCTACTAAACACCCGGTCATACAGATCGCTTCTTACCCGGTAGGTTTTTCCCATGCTAGATGAGGCTGTGTAATACGTGGCAGAAATCTAAGGGGTTTATCATTGATGTTAGACCATTCACTAGAAAACCATTGGATGTCTTTTTCTTTTAGGGTATGTTCACACGGCGTAATTGCGGTACGTACAGTACGCCCCGCAACTACACTGGGTGTTCGGGAGTCGCACTGATACACCAGCCCCATAGACGGTCGTTACTCACAGCGCGTATTGTCACTTATCTCCCAGCGTGTACAGTACGAGCGTATTGTACGAGTGGGGAGAGGAGGCGTAATCCATAGTTCTCTATGAGAGCTATGAATTACCGTAATTATGGGGCGTGTTTTGCTCGTATTAGAGCGCAGTACACCGCGAAATTAGCCCCAAAATAAGTCGTGTGAACATAGCCTAAGGCTGGGTTCACACTGTGTATTTGCAGGGCGTAATTACGCCCCGCGATTACGCCATGGGAGCGGGGGGCCGGCACCTCACCGGCCCATAGACTTTCATTACCAGTGGTGCGTATACGCCGCTGGTAATTCACATGTCACTTATCTCCCCCCGCGGCGTATTTGCTGAGCAGGGAGAGGAGACGTAATCCATAGTTCTCTATAAGAACTGTGGATTACTGTAATGACTGGGACGGATTCCAGCCGTAATTTGCGCACTCCGGCGAGTAATTACTGACTGAAATACGTCCCATTTTAAGCCGTGTGAACATGGCCTTAGACTAAACTTAGTAACTGTTAACTCCACCAAACTATGTAAGATCAGGAGTGAGGATTCCAACTCTTACACATTGCTCAGACCAGAGAGAAACCAATCAACATACAACATAATATAGATGTACATATACAGGTGCACAATGTAATATCCTAAAGCATAATATACAAAAACCTCTGCCAGGGCGAAGGGCAAAGGAAAACACAAAGGAAAGTAAATTCATTTTTTAAAAAAAAATGAAAGGACCAAAAAAAGGGGTCGGTCAAAGGAACCGATTTTATGAAAACCCAAAGGAACTGCTTAAAATAGGAAAAAAACCTTTTGGGGAAAAATTTTTGGAGTAGCCCCCACCCCTTCAAAGGTTCGGGGGAAAGTCCCTGGGGGGACGTTTTTTCTCCCTTTTTCCCCCCCCAAATTCCAGGAAAAAACCCCCCCTAAAAGGGACCGCCCAGTTAAAACTTGTTCTATTTCCTTAAGGGAGCCCGGGGGGGGGGGGGGGGGGGTGTTCCCCCTTTTCTTTCAAAGGAAATTTTCCCATTTAAGGGGGAAAATGCGGGGTTCCCCATTTTTTCTAGGGGATTTCCCGTGGGGGGGGAAGCGCTGTGTTCTCCATTCTTTTCTTTTGGGGGGTTTTTCCAGAAACAGGGGGCCTGTTTTTTCCCCATTCTTTTTCTATGGGGTTCCCGGTACGGGGGAAAAGTGGGGGTGTTTTTCCCTTTCCCCTTATGGGGGGTTCCCCAAAGTAAAGGGGAGGCGTTTTCCCAATTTTTTCCTAAAGGGGATTTTCCCAGTACAGGGGACCCCGTTTTCTCCATTTTGTTCAAGGGGAAAGTTCCCGGGAAAAGGGGGGAAGGCTTTTGGTTTCCACCTTTCTATGGGATTTCCCCAGTACAGGGGAGGGGTTGTTCTCCATTCTGTTCTAGGGGAATTCCCAGTACGGGGGGTGCTGTGTTCTCTCCTTTTTTGTTCTATGGGGTTCCCAGTACAGGGGAGCGCTGTGTTCTCCATCCGTTCTAGGGGGAGTCCCCAGGACAGGAGAATGGGTTGTTCGGCCCAAATTTAAAACTCCCTTTAAAACAAAAATGGAGAACGATTGCCCCCCTTTTGTACGGGGAACCCCCCATAGGGGTTTAATGGAGAAACAGTGCTCCTTTGTAACAATAATTAGGAAGGTGGAATTTATTTTATTTTCTAGTGAAATCCAGTCTCTTTCCCCCTGGGTCCCAAGGGTGCGCCGGTCTCGTCCCTAGATGGCCCCTTTCCCCCCTGGGCTCCCTTGTGCGTGGGGGTCTCTCCTCTGGGAGGCCCCGTTTCCTGGGCTCCCTTTTGCGTCCTCCGTCCCTAAAAATGGGCCGTTCCCCGGGGCCCCCTTATGTGCCCCCGGTCCTCCTCTAGATGGCCCCTTTTCCCCGGGGCTCCCTAGTGAGTCCAGTCTCGCCCTAAATGGGCATTTTCCCCTGGGCTCCTTGTGCTTGGGGGTCTCTCCCCCTGGGGCCAGTCCTCCGGGGCCTTCCTTTTTGCGTCCGGGTTTTCTTTTTCTAGAGGGCGCAGCCTCCTGGGCTCCCAAATTGGGTTCTTTTCACCCTTCTAGATGGCCAGTCCCCCCTGGGTCCCTATGTGGCCTCTCCCCTCTAGATGGCGCAGCCCTTTCCCGGGGCCCCCCTATGTGGTCCGTTTTCCCCTCTGATGGTGCACCCCCTCCGGGGCCCCTTTGTGCTTTCCGGTCTATCCTCTAAAATGGGGGTTTTCCTCCTGGGCCCCCATGTGCGCCGGGTCTTCCTCTAGATGGCGCATTCCCTCCGGGGCTTTGGCGCCCCGTCTCCCCCCCTTTTAGATGGGCGTCTCCGGGTTTATGTTTCCGTCCTCCTCAGATGGGCAGTCCCCCTCTCATTGTTCCCGTTCCTCTAAAGGGCAGTCCTCCGGGGGCCCCCTATGTGGGGCCTCTCTCCTCTAATGGCGCAGTTCTGGCCCCCTTAGGGGCCCGCCTTCCCTAGATGGCGCACCTTTTTGGGCCCCCCCTATGGGGCCCCGTCTCTCCTCTAAGGGGCCCATTTCCCGGGGGCCCCCCTAGGCCGTCACCCTCTAGATGGGGGCGGCCCTTTGGGGCCCCTGTGTGCTCCATTGTCCAAATGGGCAGTCCCCGGGGGGCCCCCTTTGTGCGTCCGGTTCTCCTCTAGATGGGAATTTCCTGGGCCCCTTTTTTGGGGTCCATTCGCCCTTAATGGCAGTCTCGGGCCCCCTTATGTGGTCCGGTCTCTCCTCTAGATGGGCTCCCCTGGGCCCCTTGTGCTCCGTCTCGTCCTCTAGATGGCACAGTCCTCCTGGGGCCCCTATGTGCACCATCTCTCCTTGTGGGCAGTCCTCCGGGGCCCCCTTGTGCGTCCCCAGTCCCCCCCGGGTCCCAATTTGGGCCCCCCGTTCTCCCCCGGGCCCCCTTGTGCCCGTCTCCCTCTAGAGGGGGCCAGTCTCCTGGGCCCCCTTGTCGCCCCTCTCTCCCTAGATGGCCAGTCTCCCTGGTCCTTGGGGGTCCGTCCACCTCTAGAGGGCATTTCCGGGGCTCCCTTGTGGTCCATCTCACCCTTTAATGGGCGTCTCCGGGCTCTTATTTGCCGTCTCCCCCCTTAGTGGGCGCCCCCCGGCTCCCTGTGGTCCATCTCTCCTCGATGGCGTCCCGGGCCCCCGGTTTCCCCTCTCTCCTCTGTGGGCAGTCTCCGGGGTCTTATTCGTCCAGTCTCCCCTTTAGAGGGCCCAAGTCCCCGGGGTCCTTATGGGGTCCAGTTCCCCCTAGAGGGCCCATCCCCTGGGCTCCCTATGTGGGGGTCCAGTTCTCTCTAGATGGAATTTCCTCCGGCCCCTATGTGCTCCGTCTCACCTCTAGGGGAAAGTCTCCTGGGCCCCCTATTGTTCCTTGCCCTAGATGGCCAGCCTCCGGGCTCCCTTTTGGGTGGCTCTTCCTCTAGATGGCATTCTCCGGGTTTTGATGGGGTCCGTCTCGTCCCTAGATGGCAGCCCCTCCGGGGCCCCCTATGTGCCCAGCCCGTTTTAAAGGGGCCTCCTCCTGGGCTCCCTATGTTGGCCGTCCATTTTTTCATTTTCCTTTTAATTTTTTTGACGCGTCCCCTCCGGGTTTTTTTATTGTTCAAATCCTCTTTCGGGCCCCTGTGGGTTTGGCCCCTCCACCCCGGGCCCCCTTGTGCTCCCATCTCGCCTCTAGAGGGCGATTTCCCCTTTGGTCCTATGTGGTTCCCCGTCTCTCCTCTAGATGGCGCAATCCTCGGGGCTCTTTAGTGCGTCCGTCTGTCCTTAGATGGCCAGCCCCTGGGCTCCCTTTGTGGTCCATCCCCCTCTAGATGGGAGTCCCCCGGGCCCCCTTTGCGTCGGTCTCTCCTAGATGGCCTCCTCCGGGGCCCTTATGTTCCTCTCGTCCCAAAAGGGGCTCCTCCTGGGCTCCTATTTGCACCCCCAAAATTTCATCCCCCTGGGAAGGCCTTTTTCCCCCCAGGGCTTCCTGGTTCCTTTTGGGGCCCTTTTTCTTAGGGGGCCCCCTGTTCCCTTGTGGTCCGGGTTTTTCCTCAGATGCCAGTCCCTCCTGGGTTCCGTTCCCCAGTTCCCCTCTAGATGGGCATTCCCGGGGCCCCCTTGGGCCTCCCCCTAAATGGGGCAGCCCCTTGGGCCCCCCTTTTGCGTCCGTCTCTCCTCTAGATGGCCAGTCTCCGGCCCCCCTTGTCCGGTCCTCTCCTCTGAGGGCCCGTTCCGGGGTTCCCTTGTGGTCCTCTCTCCTCAGGGGGAATTCCCGGGGCCCCTATTGGTCCGTCTCTCCTCTGGATGGCCGTTCCTCGGGGGCTCCAATTGGTCCAGTCTCGTCCTCTAGTGGCCGCCCCGGGGCCCCCTATGGGGCCGTCTCTCCTTAATGGCGCCTCCCTCCTTTTGGGCCTTTCCCCAAAAGGGTGCCCCCGGTCCTTTTTCCTTTTTAAGATGGGCAGCCCTCGGGGCCCCCCTTGTGCCCGTCTCCCTTAAGGGGGCCATCCCCTGGGCTCCTTGTGCGCCAGTCTCCCCTCTAGAGGCAGTCCCTGGCCCCCTATTTACCTTCTCCTCAATGGGCCCGCCCTCCTGGGCTCCCTTGTGGTCCTCTCCCCAGATGGCGCAGTCCTCCGGGCTCCCTTGGCGTCCGGCTCCATCCTCAGAGGCAGTCCTCCTGGGTCCCTATGTGGCCCGGGTCTCTCCTCAATGGCGCGTCCTCCTGGGCTCCCTATGTGCTCAGTCTTCCTCTAGAGGCCAGCCCCTCCTGGCCCCCCCATGTGGTCCATCCCCCTCTAAGGCCAGCCCCTGGGCCCCCTATTGCTCCAGTCTCCCCCTTTAGAGGGATTCTCCTGGGCTCTTATTGCTCCTTTTTGTCCTTAGAGGGCGCGTCCCCCTGGCCCCCCGGTGCCCCAGTCCTCCCCTGTTGGGCAGTCCTCCTGGGCCCTTCTATTGCGCCGTTCGCCTCTAAGGCGCATCCCCGGGCCCCCTTGGTGCCCTCTGTCCTTTAGGGGGGCAGTCCTCCGGGCCCCCTTGTCGTCCAGTCCTCCTCTAGATGGCGCATCCCCCGGGGCCCCTATTTTCCCCCAGTCTTCCTCTAGATCCATCCCCGGGCTCCCTATGTTTTCGGTTTCTCCCAGAGGGGCCCATTTCCCTTCGGGCCCTATGGGGGCCCCGTCCGTCCTCTAGGGCCAGTCCCCCGGGGGTCCTTTCTCCAGTTTCCCCTCTAATGGGCAGTCCTCCGGGGTTTCCCTTGGGTGGTCCGTCTCTCCCAGATGGGCAGTCCTCCTGGGCCCCTATGTCCCCAGTCTTCCTCTAATGGGCATCCTCCTTGGCTCGTATGTGCGACATCCACCCTATGGCCAGCTCCGGGCTCTATATGGTCCATCTCCCTCTGATGGCGCAGTCCTCCGGGCCCTATTGTGTCCATCTCATCCCAGATGCCAGTCCCTGGGCTCCTTGGCTCGTCTCTCCTCTATGGCAGTCTCTGGCTCCCTTGTGTCGTCTCTCCCGGATGGCCAGTCTCCTGGGCCCTTTGTCCGTCTATCCCAAGGCATTTCCCTGGCTCCCTATTCGTCCATCTCATCCCTAATGCGTTCCCCTGGCTCCTATGGGTCCTTCCTCTCCTCAGAGCCGTCTCCTGGCTCCTGTCCGTCCTCATCCTCTAGATGGCAGTCCTCCTGGCTCCCATTGCTCGTCTCATCCTCTAGATGTGCAGTCCTCCTGGCCCCCCTATGTGCCAGCTCGTCCCGAGCACAGTCCTCCTGGCTCCTATGTGGTCCTCCCCTCCTCTATGGCCAGCCCTGGCCCCTAGTCGTCCATCTCATCCCTGAGGAGTCTCCTGGCCGTTGGTCCAGTCTCGTCCTAGATCGCGTCCTCCTGGCCCTTTTTCCGTCTCTCCCTAGAGGCAGTCCCCTGGCTCCCTATTGCGTCCGCTCATCCTCTAGATGCGCAGTCCTCTGGCCCCTGTCTCCGTCCTTCCTCTAGATTCGCATCCTCCTGGGCTCCATCGTCATCTCGTCCTCTAGATGGCGCAGTCCCCGGGCCCCTGTCCAGTCTCGTCCCTAATGGCCAGTCCTCCTGGCCCTATTGGTCCTCCCCTCTAGATGGCAGTCCCCTGGCTCTATGTGTCCGTCTCTCCTCTAGATGCGCAGTCCCGGGCTCCATGTTGTCCTCTCTCCCTAGATGGCGCAGCCCTGGCCCCCTTTGTGCCAGTCTCGTCCTCTAAGGCATTCCCCGGTCTTGTTTGCCAGTCTCTCCTCTAAGGACCTCCGGCTTGTTGTGCCCATCTCGTCCCAATGCGCATCCTCCGGCTCCTTTGCTCAGTTCTCTCTAATGGCCGTCCTCCTGGGCCCCTATTGCGTCCAATCTCGTCCCAGATGGGCAGTCCTTGCTCTGATGTTCCAGTCTCGTCCTAATGGCGCGTCCTCCTGGCTCCTATGTCTCCGGTCTCTCCTCAGATGGCGAGTCCCCTGGCTCCGAGTGCGTCCTCTGTCCTCAGATGGCGCATCTCCTGGCTCCTTTCCAGTCTTCCTCAAAGCGCAGTCCTCCGGGTTATGTGCCCTTCTCCTCTAATGCGATTCCCTGGCCCTAGTGCCCAGCTCATCCTCTGATGCCATTCCCTGGCTTTTTGTGGTCCTCCATCCAGATCGCAGCCTCCTGGCCCCTATGTCGTCCGTCTCCTCTAGATGGGCAGTCCTCTGTCCCTGTGGTCCGCCCGTCCTCTAATTGCAGTCCTCTGGCTCCCTATCCCCTCTGTCCTCAGATGCGAGTCCTCCTGTGCCTAATTGTCCATCTGTCTCTAGAGGCGCAGCCTCCGGCTCCTATGTGTGTCAGTCCCCCTAATGGCAGTCTCCGGCTCCTTGTCCCCGTCCACTCGTCCCTAATGGCCAGTCCCCTGGCTCCTTGTGGCCATCTCCTCTAAGGGCAGTCCTCCGGGCTTTATGTGCTCTCCGCCTAAAATTTTCGCGTCCTCCTGGCTCCGTGCTCCGTCTCTCCTCTAGATGCTCCCCCTCCCCTATGTGCCATTCCCTCTGATGGGCAGTTCCTGCTTTTATGTTCCAGCTCGCCCTATGGCGCAGTCTCCGGGCCCCTATTGTCCATCTCATCTTAATGCGAGTTCTCCTGGCTCCCTAGTGCTCATCCGCTCTAGAGGCCATTCCCTGGTTCCTTGGCCATCCCCTCTAATGGGCATCTCCTGGCTCCCTTGTGCCCATCCATCCTCTAGATCGGTCTCCTGGCTCTATGTGTCCGTCTCCAACTAATCCGTCCTCCGGCCCTTGTGCCCCCCCCCCCCCATCTCATCCTCTAGATGCGCAGTCTCCGCTCCCTATTGTTTCCAGCTCTCCTCTAGTTTGGCAGTCCCTGGCTCTATGTCGTCCATCTCGCTCAGAGGCAGTCCTCTGGCCCTATTGGTCGTCCCCTCCTCTAATGGCAGTTCTCCTGGGCTCCTATGTCTCCAGTCTCTCCTCTAAGGCCAGTCTCTGGCCCTATGTGCTCCTCCATCCTCAGATGGCGCAGTCCCTGGCCCTATGTGCGCCTTTCCTCCTCTAAGGCCAGCTCCTGGGCCTGTATTGCCCAGTCGCCTCTAGTGGCCAGTCCTCCGGCTCTTTGTCCCTTCGTCTCTAGATGGCAGTCCCTTGGCTCTAGTGCTCCGTCTCTCCTCTAATGCGAAACCCTGGCTCTATATTGCCCATCCCCTCTAGATGCGCATCCCTGGCCCCTTAGTCTTGTCCTAGATGGCGCGTCTCTGGGCCCTATGTGGTCCAGCTCATCTCTAATGGCGCAGTCCTCCAGGGCCCCTTTCCAGTGCCGTCCGGTCCCTGTGGCCCAGTTTCCTTTCACGGGCCCTGTTTGTGCTCCAGTCTGCCTCTAGATCGCCCTCTGCCTTTCTCCAGCGTCCCATACCGTTTGTCCCATTTAGGGCCCTCTAGAGCGCGTCCCCGGCTTTATTCTCATCTCGTCCCATGTGGCCTCCCCTGGGCTCTGAGTCGTCCAGCTCCTCTAGAGCGCAGTCTCCTGGCCCACTATGTGTTCATCTCTCTCTAGAGCCACCCCCCCCCTGGCCTGTATGTGCGCGTCTCTCCTTAGGCCAGCCTCTGGCTCCAGCCCACCTTCCACTAGATGGCCAGCCCCCGGGTTATTGTCCATTCGTCCCTAGCGCTCCTCCTGCTCCATGTGTCCAGTCCATCCACTAGATGCCAGTCCCTGGTCTATTTTGTCCACTGTCCTAATGCCAGTCCCCGGTCCCTATTGTCCGTTTTCCTCTAGAGGGCAGTCCTCCTGGCTCCCTATTGGGTCAGTCTCATCCCTAGATGTGCATCTCCTGGCTCTGTATGTCTCCGTCCGTCTCTAGATGGCGCGTCCTCCGGGCTCCTTGTGCGCCCCAAAGTCACTCCTCTGAGGCCCCTGTCCCTTGGCCCCCCGGGTTGCACAGTCCATCCTTTAAAGGCGCAGTCTCCTGGGCTCCCTATTTTTCCTTCCCCTCTAGATGGCGCATCCCCTGGCTCCCTATGTGTCCGTCTCCCCTAGATGGAGTCCCTGGCCCCCGTCGTCTCTCTCCTCTAGATGGCGCCCCTCTGGCCCCTATGTGCGCCATCCGCTCAATGGCGTCCTGCTCTGTGTGCTCCAGTCTCGTCCCTAATGGCGCGCCCCTGGTCCTTGTCTCCGTCTCTCCTCAGATGGCAGTCTCCTGGGCTCCATGTGTCCATCTCCTCAGATGCGCAGTCCCTGCCCCATTGTCCGTCTCTCCTCTAGATGGCGCAGTTCTCCTGGGCTCCCTATGTGCGTCCGGTCTCGTCCTCTAGATGGCGCAGTCCTCCTGGGCTCCCTATGTGCGTCCAGTCTCGTCCTCTAGATGGCGCAGTCCTCCTGGGCTCCCTATGTGCGTCCAGTCTCGTCCTCTAGATGGCGCAGTCCTCCTGGGCTCCCTATGTGCGTCCAGTCTCATCCTCTAGATGGCGCAGTCCTCCTGGGCTCCCTATGTGCGTCCAGTCTCATCCTCTAGATGGCGCAGTGCTCCTGGGCTCTATATGTGTGTCCAGTCTCGTCCACTAGATGGCGCAGTCCTCCAGGCTCCTATGTGCTCCGTCTCGTCCCTAGATCGCAGTCTCCTGGTCTCCCTAGGTTTCCAGTCTCTCCCTAGTTGCAGTTCCGGGGTCCCTATGTGTCCGTCCTCCTCTAGATGGTGCCGTCCTCCTGGGCTCCCAATGTACATCCAGTCTCGTCCTCTAGATGGCACAGTCCTCCTGGGCTCCCTATGTGCGTCCAGTCTCATCCTCTGATGGGCAGTCTCCTGGTCTATGTGTTCCAGTCTGTCCACTAGATGGGCAGTCCTCTGGCTCCCTTGTGGTCCGTCTCTGCTCTAATGGGCAGTCCTCCAGGGCTCCCTGTGTGCGTCCGGTCTCGTACTCTAGATGGCGCAGTCCTCCTGGGCTCCCTATGTGCTCCATCCCTCTAGATGCGCGTCCTCTGCCCCATTGTCCAGTCTCTCCTCAATGACGCAGTCCTCCGGTCTATGTGCTCCAGTTCGTCCTCTAGTGGCGCAGTCCTCCTGGGCTCCGTATGTGCGTCCGGTCTCTTCCTCTAGATGTCGCAGTCCTCGTGGGCTCCCTGTGTGCTTCCAGTCTCATCCTCTAGATGGCGCAGTCCTCCTGGGTTCCCTGTGTGCGTCCAGTCTCGTCCTCTAGATGGCGCAGTCCTCCTGGGCTCCCTATGTGTGTCCAGTCTCGTCCTCTAGATGGTGCAGTCCTCCTGCTCGTATGCTCCAGTCTCGTCTCTAATGGCGCAGTCCTCCTGGCTTCCTTGTGTCCAGTCATCACTAGATGGGCAGTCTCCTGGCTCTGTGGCGTCAGTCTAACTAGATGACGCAGTCTATGGGCTCCCTTGTGCTCCAGTCCTCGTCCTAGATGGCGCAGTCCTCCTGGGCTCCCTGTGTGCGTCCAGTCTCATCCTCTAGATGGAGCAGTCATCCTGGGCTCCCTATGTTCCGTCTCAGTCCTCAAGGCGCAGTCCTCCTGGCTCCTATGTGTTCCGGTCTCTCCTCAGATGGCCAGTCCTCCTGGCTCCTATGTGCTCCGTCTCTCCTCAGTGGCAGTCCTGGGCCCCATGTAATCTCGTCCTCCTAATGGCAGTCCTTGCTCTGTATGTGATCCAGCTCGTCACTAGATGGCGCATCCTCCTGTTCCCTATGTGCGTCCGTCTCATCCTCTAATGGGCAGTTCTGGCTCCCTATGCGTCATCCTCCTCTGTTAGTCTCCTGGGCTCCCTATCTGCGTCCAGTCTCGTCCTCTAGATGGCGCAGTCCTCCTGGGCTCCCTATGTGTGTCCGGTCTCATCCTCTAGATGGTGCAGTCCTCCTGGGCTTTGTATGTGCGTCCAGTCTCGTCCTCTAGATGGCGCAGTCCTCCTGGGCTCCCTCTGTGCGTCCAGTCTCGTCCTCTAATGCGTCCTCCTGCTCCCTTGTGTCCATCCATCCTCTAATGCGGTCTCCTGCTCCCTGTGGTCCTCCATCCCTAATGCGCAGTCTCCGGCTCCTGTGCCCTCTCATCCCAATGGCAGTCTCCGGGCTCTAGTGGTCCAGTCTCGTCCCAGAGGCAATCCCCGGCCCTAGGGTCGTCCCTCAGATGGCGTCTCCTGGCCCCTTGCGCATCTCACCCAGAGGCGCGTCTCCTTGCCTTTGCCGTCCGTCCAGATGCTCCTCCGGCCCCTTGTGCCCAGTCTCATCCTCTAGATGGCCTCTCTGGCCATTGCTCCAGCTCATCCTCAATGGCCAGTCCCTGGGCTCCTCGTGCTCCAGTCTCGTCCTCTAGATGACGCAGTCTCCTGCCCCTAGTGTCCACTCGTCCTCAGATGCCACCTCTGGCTCGTATGTCCGTCTCGCCTCTAGGGGCGTCCCCTTGGCCCTTGTGCGTCGTCTCTCCTTAGATGCAGCTCTGGGCTCCCTTGCGTCTCTCCCTCTAATGGCGCATCCCCTGGCCCCTATGTGGCCATCTCGTCCTCTAATGCCAGTCCGTCCATTGGTCCATCTCTCCTCTGATGGCGCATCTCGCGCTTATGCATCCTCGTCCTCTAGGCGCAGTCCCCGCCTATGTCACCATCGCTCTAGAGCGCGTCCTCCGGCCTGTATCATCCATTCGCTCTAGATGCGCACCTCCGGCCTTATGCTCAGTCTCGTCCTCCTGATGGCGCAATCCTCCTGGGCTCTGTATGTGCGTCGCTCGTCTTTAGATGGCGCGTCTCTGGCTCCCTCCCAGTCTGTCCTTAATGCCATCCTGGTCTATGTGCGTCCGTCCTCTAGATGGCGCAGTCCTCCTGGCTCCCTGTCCGTCTTTCTCAGATGGCGCAGTCCTCGGTTCTGTGTGTCCATTGTCCTTAAACCATTCCTGGTCCCTGTGCGTCCATCTTCCTCAAGCCATCCTCCTGGTCTTTCTCCATCTCTTCTGATGCCATCTCCTGGGCTCTATGTTCCATCTCGCCTCTAATGCGCGTCCTCCTGGTCCCTTGTGCGTCCAGTCTGTCAGATGGAGTCCTCCCGCCCTATTGTTCAGCTGTCCTAGATGACAGTCCCCTGGGCTCTGTGTGCGCCGTCCTCCTCTGATGCCTCCCTGCTCCATTCTCCATCTCGTCCCTAATGGCGCGTCCTCGGCTCTTATGTTCCTCTCGTCCTCTGATGCGCGTCCTCCTGGCTCCTAGTGTCTCTCTCCCTAGATGGCCATCTCCTGCTCTATGTGGCATCTTCTCGAGCCAGTCCTCCTGGCTCTATTGGTCCTCCGTCCTATGGCGCTCCTCCTTGCTCCCTATTGGTCCAGTCTCATCCCTAGATGGCATCCCCTGACCCTGTGTGCGCCAGTCCGCCCAATGGCAGCCCGGTCCTGTTGGTCCAGCCCACCTAGATGGTGCAGTCTCCGGCTCGTATGGCTCAGTCCACTCTAAGCCAGTCTCTGGCTCCCTTGGCGTCCAGTCTCACCTCTAGTACCTCTCTGGGCCCCTGTGGCGTCCATTCGTCCCACTATGGCGCAGTCCTCCTGGGCTCCCTATGTGCTTCCGGTCTCATCCTCTAGATGTTGCAGTTCTCCTGGCTCCTATTGTCCGTCCTCTCTCTAATGCCATCCCCGGCTCCTAGGTCCGGCTCCCCTCTAGATGGGCAGTCTCCTGGCTCCTATGTGCTCGCCTCCCTCTAGATGCGCAGTCCTTTGGCCCCTATTCGCCATCTCTCCTCTAGAGGCAGTCTGCTCTTGTGCCCATCTCGTCCTAGATGCGCAGTCCTCCTGGTTCTAGTGCTCCTTCTCATCCCTAGATGACATCCCGGGTCCTATGTGGCCATCCGACCCTCTAATGGCCGTTCTCCTGGGCTCCCCATGTGCTCAGTCTCATCCTCTAGAGGCGCAGTTCTCCGGCTCCTATTGTCAGTTCATCCTCTAGAGGCGCATGGCTCCTGGTCTAATTTTGTCCTCTGTCCTGGTCATTCGCCCCAATTGGGGTTCCAGTCCCCAGGCGCAGTCCCCCGGGGCCCCTCCCATGGGCCCATCCATCCTCTAGAGGGCGCAGTCTCCTGGGCCCCCCTAGTGCGTCCATTCACCTCTAGACGGCGTAGTTCTCCCTGGGCCCCCTATTGCTCCGTCTTGTCCTCTAGAGGGCGCACCCTCCTGGGCTCCCAGGCTCCAGTCTCATCCTCTAGATGGTGCAGTCCTCCTGGGCTCCCTATGTGCGTCCGGTCTCGTCCTCTAGATGGCGCATCCCCCCGGGGCTCCCTATGTGCGCCTCTCGTCCTCAAGATGGCGAGCCCCTCCGGGGCTCCCTATGTGCGCCCAGTTCGCCCTTTAGAGGGCGCAGTCCTCCTGGGCCCCTATGTCTCCAGTTCGTCCTCCTAGATCCAGTCCCCTGGGCCCCCTATTTTTATCCGGCCCCGCCCTAGATGGGAGTCCTTCTGGCCCCTATGGGGCCCCGGTCTCGTCCTCAAGGCCGGGTCCCTCCTCGCTCCCATTCATCCATCTCGTCCTCTAATGGCGCAGTCCTCCGGGGCTCCCTTGGGGTCGTCCAGTTCTCCTAATGGCGCAGTCCTCCGGGCCCCTATGTGGGCCCCAGTCTCGTCCCTAATGGCGAAAACCTCCTGGCCCCTATGTGCGCCACTTCACCCCTTAGGGGTGCAGTCCTCCTGGGCTCCCTATGTGCGTCCTGTCTCGTCCTCTAGATGGCGCAGTCTTCCTGGGTTTCATGTGGTTTTCAAGGAGCAGATTATACAGGATACATTGATACTTGTTCTGCTTCTGTGCGACCAATGTGCTCTTCGCACGGCTGTAGTACATTGGGGTCACCCCCGGCACAGGACAAATGGCTATTTGTCCTGTTTTGCGCCCGCTCCAACCGCGGGGGGGAAGGGGCTTTTTCTCCGGGATGACGGAGAACACCCTCCCCCCTCCCCCTCCCAATAAACACACTTCCGTCCGGAAAGGGACAAGATTGGCTTCTAGATGTTTTGCCCCCGGGACACAAAACCGCCAGGGGGGAAAACCCGCGAGAGGGGGACAGTGGGGGCGCCAGCAGGGGTTTTCCCATAAGCACAATTGTGCCATTTTCGGCCATTTTTTTAGGCGTCAAAAACGAAAAAGGGCCGAAAACCCTGTTTGGGGGGAACATGCCCTATCAGGACGACAAACCCTTCTGTATTCACCGCAGGACTCATCGCCCGTTCTTCTATTTACCTGGGATAATTATTGCACAATACGAAGGATACAAATCACACAATGCGCCGACTCCTCAGCAAATACCGGGATGTTTGTCTTCCTGATGTAGCGCGGCGGTGACAATGTTACTAATCAGCCGACAATGTCCCTGATGAGGAGTTCACCGCCCCTGTTTACTGAGCAAAGAAAAAGCAAACTCGCGACGTCGGAACCGAATGCTGTTTGCATCAAAAGCCGAAGTAATAAAGTGATGAATCTCTCGTCTTCTCATGAATCAAAAAAGAAGGTTAATGCAAGAGTTTACTTGTTGGTGGTGAGGAATCCGCCCCAAACCGGAGCATTTCCATTCAGCTAGCGAAGGCCTTTGGGTTGATTTTTTTTTGGCCGATTTTCAACAAATTCTAAGAAATTTGCAAGAAATCCAGCACCCACAGTGTCAGACAGCACAGGCCCCAAAATAGATCCTGACGGGCTAGAAATGAACCCCGTAGGGAAACAAAACAAGCCCCTATGCACTTGGGAAAGATAAGCAGTGCAAAAATTGCTGAGCAGTAGCCCCACACCCCCCCACTAAGGGGGACAATTTAAAGATAAAAAAAAAAATAACATTGAATTGATACCTGTTCACACCAGCATGCAGAAAAGCCACCTATTTACAGGGGCCTTTGTACCTACAGGGGATCTACCTATCTATAAATGGCCTCTATACCTACCAACAGGTCCTCTATATACCTAACTACCTACAGGGGATCTACCTATCTACAGATGGCCTCTATACCTACCTTCATGGGGTCTTTATACCTACATGGGCCTATATATTTAACTACATGGGACCTAAATAGCTACATGAGACCTAGATATCTGCCTATAAGGGGTTTTACCTATATGCTTAACTAATTGGGGGGTGGGGGTGTCTACCTACTATATTGGGGGGTTACTTATTCTATGGGGACACAAAAGAAGACAAAACCTTGGTACACAAATGGGAGCCACAGCCTTCTGAGGGCGCTTTTACTATTTGGAGTACAAGGGGCTCATTTTTATCATTGGGGGCACAATAGATGAGTAGTTTGTGCAGAGGTGGGAATTGGTAGGACAGTGTTGGAAAAGTGTGCAGGCTAAGATGTTTGTGTGGATAATTGGTAAATTCGGGCGGGAACAGTTGTGACTGGGAGAAATCGCCAAGGTGCTCTGTAACAGTATGGAGAACAAAAGAGAAAAATACAAATCATCATAGAAGGGAACGACTCATCAGAGAAGACGTCTTATGTGGATCCCTGGATATAACTTTAATGTTATAGGAAGAGCTGCTGGAGGTTCTTTGAAGGAGCGGCATTAGGACCGCGTCAAGAGACGCTGCCCTGAATCCACTGACTACCGCCACCGCCGCCAGGGATGCTCTGGTAGCTTCATGCATAGGAAGCTGGGAGAGCCTGGAGCCCAGAGAGCGCTGCTGGGAAAGGGGCGGGGCTTAGTGGGAGCCACGAGGCTCCATCCCTTCTCACTAACCAAGGAGCCTGGATGCCAGCAGCAGGACAGGTGAGTGCACTACAGGGGTGTGTGCGCGGTGGAGGAGAGGTGTATGTTTGAGTGTGCAGGGGATGAGTGTGTGTATTTCAGTGTGCGGGGTATGTGTTTTTGAGTGTGTAAGGGGGTAGAAGTTGCCCACTTATCTTCTGCCCCTTACTCCTGTCTCCTGCCCCCTGCAGTCTGTCTCTGGCAGTCGACAGGCCACAAGGGGTAGAAGTAGCCCTCTGCTCCCTGTCGTAGGGGACAGATACAAAATGCACAAAAAATTTGGTTATTTAAATAAATACTCCCCCTCTACAGCTCTCTTTCACCATTTTATTAAAGAAATCAATCCAACGTTAGTCTGACATAATCCAATGAGTCCGACATAGTCCAAAGGTTAAACCTGTATAAATATAAGAACATTAAAAAAAAACCATGATCTTACTAAACCCTTATCTCCTCCACCCACTGAAGATCATGCCTGTGGCTGATCCCCTGGGGTGCAGGGTGCGGAGTTCAACCTGTACAATATGATTCTGGGGATACAGAGCACAGCTACGGCACAATATCCAGGGGGAGGGTCCTATGTACCCCCCATGAGATTCTAAGTTGTGCTTTGTACTCCTCTCTCCCACCCCTCCCCCACCACTGTGCTATGAATCCTAGTGCAAACACAAAATTCAACCCCCAACACCATAACTTCCCCACCTAATACCCCATAGTCCTCTCACCTCTATCTATCACTCCACCTAATATCCCATAGTCCTCTCACCTCTATCTATCACTCCACCTAATACCCCATAGTCCTCACACCCCCACCGATCACACCGCCTAATACCCCATAATCCTCTCACCTCTACCTATCACTCCATCTAATACCCCATAGTCCTCACACCCCCCCTAGCACTTCACCTAATACCCCATTGTCCTCTCACCCCCACCTATCACTCCATCTAATACCCCATAGTCCTCACACCCCCACCTATCACTTCACCTAATACCCCATAGTCCTCTCACCCCCACCTATCACTCCACCTAATACCCCATTGTCCTCTCACCCCCACCTATCACTCCATCTAATATCCCATTGTCCTCTCACCTCTACCTATCACTTCACCTATCACCCCATAACCTTCCCAACTGCACCTATCACTGGAAGTTCAACACAGCTCCTCATAGCAAAGAACTGTCTGAGGATCTCACAAAAAGAATAGTTGCTCTACATAAAGGTGGCCGAGGCTATAAGAAGAAGCCAACTCCCTGACACTGTGCTGCAGCCCGGGGGGCCAACACCCTGACACTGAGCTGCAGCGCGGGGGCCAACACCCTGACACTGAGCTGCAGCGCGGGGGCCAACACCCTGACACTGAGCTGCAGCCGGGGGCCAACACCCTGACACTGAGCTGCAGAGCGGGGACCAACACCCTGACACTGAGCTGCAGCGCGGGGGCCCACACCCTGACACTGAACTGCAGCACGGGGGCCAATACCCTGACACTGAGCTGCAGCGCCAACACCCTGACACTGAGCTGCAGCGCGGGGGCCAACACCCTGACACTGAGCTGCAGCGCGGGGGCCAACACCCTGACACTGAGCTGCAGCGCCAACACCCTGACACTGAGCTGCAGCGCGGGGGCCAACACCCTGACACTGAGCTGCAGCGCGGGGGCCAACACCCTGACACTGAGCTGCAGCACCAACACCCTGACACTGAGCTGCAGCGCCAACACCCTGACACTGAGCTGCAGCGCGAGGGCCGACACCTGACACTCAGCTGGTGCGCCAACACCCTGACACTGAGCTGCAGCGCGGGGCCACCACCCTGACACTGAGCTGCAGCGTGGGGGCCGACACCCTGACACTGAGCTGCAGCGCGGGGGCCAACACCCTGACACTGAGCTGCAGCGCGGGGGCCGACACCCTGACACTGAGCTGCAGCGCCAACACCCTGACACTGAGCTGCAGCGCGGGGACCAACACCCTGACACTGAGCTGCAGCGCGGGGGCCAACACCCTGACACTGAGCTGCAGCGCCAACACCCTGACACTGAGCTGCAGCACGGGGCCCAACACCCTGACACTGAGCTGCAGCGTGGGGGCCAACACCCTGACACTGAGCTGCAGCGCGGGGGCCGACACCCTGACACTGAGCTGCAGCGCGGGGGCCGACACCCTGACACTGAGCTGCAGCGCGGGGGCCAACACCCTGACACTGAGCTGCAGCGCGGGGGAGGCCAACACCCTGACACTGTGCTGCAGCGGGGACCAACACCCTGACCCTGAGCTGCAGCACGGGGGCCAACACCCTGACCCTGAGCTGCAGCGCCAACACCCTGTCTCTGAGCTGCAGCGCGGGGGCCGACACCCTGACACTGAGCTGCAGCGCGGGGACCAACACCCTGACACTGAGCTGCAGCGCGGGGACCAACACCCTGACACTGAGCTGCAGCGCGGGGACCAACACCCTGACACTGAGCTGCAGCGCGGGGGCCAACACCCTGACACTGAGCTGCAGCACGGGGGGCCAACACCCTGACACTGAGCTGCAGCGCCAACACCCTGACACTGAGCTGCAGCGCGGGGGCCAACACCCTGACACTGAGCTGCAGCGCGGGGGCCAACACCCTGACACTGAGCTGCAGCGCGGGGGCCGACACCCTGACACTGAGCTGCAGCGCGGGGGAGGCCAACACCCTGACACTGAGCTGCAGCGCCAACACCCTGACACTGAGCTGCAGCGCCAACACCCTGACACTGAGCTGCAGCACGGGGGCCAACACCCTGACACTGAGCTGCAGCACCAACACCCTGACACTGAGCTGCAGCGCGGGGGCCGACACCCTGACACTGAGCTGCAGCCGGGGGCCGACACCCTGACACTGAGCTGCAGCGCCAACACCCTGACACGGAGCTGCAGCGCGGGGGCCGACACCCTGACACTGAGCTGCAGCGCGGGGGCCAACACCCTGACACTGAGCTGCAGAGCGGGGGCCAACACCCTGACACTGAGCTGCAGCTCCAACACCCTGACACTGAGCTGCAGAGGGGGGCCAACACCCTGACACTGAGCTGCAGCGCCAACACCCTGACACTGAGCTGCAGCGCCAACACCCTGACACTGAGCTGCAGCGCGGGGGCCAACACCCTGACACTGAGCTGCAGCGCGGGGGCCAACACCCTGACACTGAGCTGCAGCGCGGGGGAGGCCAACACCCTGACACTGAGCTGCAGTGCGGGGGCCAACACCCTGACACTGAGCTGCAGCGCCAACACCCTGACACTGAGCTGCAGCGTGGGGGCCAACACCCTGACACTGAGCTGCAGCGCGGGGGCCAACACCCTGACACTGAGCTGCAGCGCGGGGGCCAACACCCTGACACTGAGCTGCAGCGCGGGGGCCAACACCCTGACACTGAGCTGCAGCGCGGGGGCCAACACCCTGACACTCAGCTGCAGAGGGTGCCCACACCCTGACAATGAGCTGCAGCGCGGGGGCCAACACCCTGACACTGAGCTGCAGCACGGGGGCCAACACCCTGACACTGAGCTGCAGCGCGGGGGCCAACACCCTGACACTGAGCTGCAGCGCGGGGGCCAACACCCTGACACTGAGCTGCAGCGCCAACACCCTGACACTGAGCTGCAGCGCCAACACCCTGACACTGAGCTGCAGCGCGGGGGAGGCCGACACCCTGACACTGAGCTGCAGCGCGGGGGCCGACACACAGACACTGAGCGGCCGCGCGGGGGCCAATACCCTGACACTGAGCTGCAGCGCGGGGGCCAACACCCTGACACTGAGCTGCAGCGCGGGGGCCAACACCCTGACACTGAGCTGCAGCGCGGGGCCAACACCCTGACACTGAGCTGCAGCGCGGGGCCAACACCCTGACACTGAGCTGCAGCTCGGGGGCCGACACCCTGACACTGAGCTGCAGTGCCAACACCCTGACACTGAGCTGCAGCACGGGGGCCAACACCCTGACACTGAGCTGCAGAGCGGGGACCAACACCCTGACACTGAGCTGCAGCGCGGGGCCAACACCCTGACACTGAGTTCCAACGCGGGGGCCGACACCCTGACAACTGAGCTGCAGCGCGGGGCCAACACCCTGACACTGAGCTGCAGCGCGGGGCCAATAACCTGACACTGAGCTGCAGCGCGGGGGCCGACACCCTGACACTGAGCTGCAGCGCGGGGGCCGAAACACTGACACTGAGCTGCAGAGCCAACACCATGAAACTGAGCTGCAATGCCAACACCCTGACACTGAGCTGCAGCGCGGGGGCCAACACCTGACACTGAGCTGCAGAGCGGGGACCAACACCTGAAAACTGAGCTGCAGCGCCAACACCCTGACACTGAGCTCCAACGCGGGGGCGACACCCTGACACTGAGCTCCAACAGCGGGGGCCAACACCCTGACACTGAGCTGCAGCGCGGGGGCCAACACCCTGACACTGAGCTGCAGCGCGGGGTCCAACACCCTGACACTGAGCTGCAGCGTGGGGGCCAACACCCTGACACTGAGCTGCAGCGCGGGGGCCAACACCCTGACACTGAGCTGCAGAGCGGGGACCAACACCCTGACACTGAGCTGCAGCACCAACACCCTGACAATGAGCTGCAGCGCGGGGGCCGACACCCTGACACTGAGCTGCAGCACCAACACCCTGACACTGAGCTGCAGCACGGGGGCCAACACCCTGACACTGAGCTGCAGCACGGGGGCCAACACCCTGACACTGAGCTGCAGCACGGGGGCCATGACCATACATCAGATAACAATGCAGGTTACACTCAGAACAGACCTCACCATGGGCGACCAAAGAAGCTGAGTGCACGTGCTCAGTGTCATATCCAGAGATGAGTGCTGCCAGCATTGCTGCAGAGGTTACAGGGGTGGAGGGTCAGCCAGTCAGTGCTCAGACCATACACCACACACTGCATCGGTCTGCATGGCTCTCATTCCAAATGGAAACATCTTCTAAAGGTGATGTACAAGAAAACCCGCTAATTGTTTGCTGAAGACAAGTAGACTAAGTACAGGGATTACTGGAAACATGTTCTGTGCCTGATGAGACCAAGAGAAACTTATTTGGTTCAGATGGTGTCAGACGTGTGCGGTGGCAACCAGGTGAGGAGGACAAAGACAAGTGTGTCTGTCTACAGTCAGGCATGGTGGTGGGAGTGTCATTTTTTGGGGCTGCATGAGTGCTGCCGTCTGTGGGGAGCTACAGTTCATTGAAGGAACCATGAATGGCTACATGTCCTGTGACATCCTGAAGCAGAGCATGATCCCTCCCTTCTGGGCCTCAGGGCAGTATCCAACATGATGACGACCCCAAACACCTCCAAGAGGACCACTGCCTTGCTAAAGAGACCGAGGGTAAGGGTATGTTCACACGGCATGTTTGGATCTGCTTTTGGATCCATGTTGGATTTGAAAAGCGCATCCAAAAGCGCAGCGTCTTTCAGAACTAAAACAGATCCAACACCTTTAGGGTATGTCCAGCACTCATGCAGCTGTGTGTTTGGCTGCAGCAGGATTACTTCCTATTGTTTATTATAGGGCTCCTGCTGCGTCTTTCGGACCAAGAATTGACATGTCAATTCTTGGAACGTATCCGAAAGACACAGTGAGACGCATCAGATCACTCGTGTGAACGCCGATGCTTGTCTAGTATTAAAAGCAACGTAAAAGCACACAGCTATTTGTTAGCTGCATGTTTGGGGACTGACAGACGGATCAAAACAGCTAAAAAGCGTATGTTACACGGACGAAAAGACGCCGTGTGAACATACCCTAAAGGTGCTGGACTGGCCAAGCATGTCTCTAACCCAAACCCTATTGAGCACCTGTGGGGCCTCCTCAAACGGAAGGTGGAGGAGCGCAAGGTCTCTAACATCCACCAGCTCCTGGATGTGTATAAGTGACCCCAAAATATTTTTCTACTATATAAATACCAAAAAGATTAAAACTGAAAGTATTGACCATTTGAGAAGTAGTGAGGTAGTTATCGTAGAGGGCGATGAGGAGAAAGCAAACCTATTAAACTATTTCTTCTCCACTGTATTTAACAAGGAGGAGGACGACCTTCCTGTTGATGAGCAGAGGGATGAGGTAAACTCCACCTTAAAGGGCCGTTCACACGGCTTATTGCAGGGATGGATTTCATCCGTATTGCGCGCCGTACTGCGCTGCACTATGGCTGGAATCCGTCCCAGCCATTATGGTAATCCACAGTTCTCATAGAGAACTATGGATTCCGTCTCTCCTCCACACTCGGCGAATACGCCGGGCGGGGAGAAAGTGACATGTTCATTATCCCGGCGGGATATGCGCCATGGATAATGAAAGTCTATGGGGCCGGCGGGCAGCGCCCCCGGCCTGCCCCCGCCCCTGTCCCTTATTCAAGCTGGAATTGCGGGCGAAATCCATCCCGCAATTACGGCTTGAATAAGTCGTGTGAACCGGGCCTAAATGTTTGTTGTCTAACCCAGGAAGAAGTGCAGCTCCGTCTTAAGAAGCTTAAAATAGACAAATCCTAAGGTCCTGATGGTATACACCCACGTGTCTTAAGGGAGTTAAGTGATGTCATAGATAGGCCCCTATTCTTAATATTCATGGACTGTCTAATAATGGGGTATGTCCCAAAGGATTGGCGCATAGCAAATGTGGTGCCAATATTCAAAAAGGGGTCAAAAAGTGATCCAGGAAACTATAGGCCAGTAAGCTTAACCTCTGTTGTAGGTAAAATGTATGAAGGTTTTCTCAGAGATGCTATCCTGGAGTATCTCACTGAAAATAAATGTATAACCCCATTCCAGCATGGGTTTATGAAGGATCGGTCCTGTCAGACTAATCTCATCAGCTTCTATGAGGAAGTCAGTGCTAGACTGGATCGGGGTGAGGCACTGGATGTCATATATCTAGATTTTTCTAAAGCATTTGATACGGTGCCACATAAAAGGTTGGTAAATAAAATGAGAATGCTTGGACTGGGGGAAAATGTGTGCAAGTTGGTAAGCAACTGGCTAAGAGAAAGAAAACAAAGGGTGGTGATTAATGGTACATACTCAGACTGGATCCCTGTTACTAGTGGGGTACCACAGGGCTCAGTATTGGGCCCTATCCTCTTTAACATTTTCATTAATGATCTTACACAGAGAATACACAGTAGAATATCGATCTTTGCAGACGATACTAAGCTCTGTAAAGTAATCCACACAATAGAGGATAATATGTTATTACAAAGGGATCTGGATAAGTTGGAGGCCCGGGCAGGGAAATGGCAGATGAGGTTTAACACTGATAAATGCAAGGTTATGCACATGGGGAAGAGAAATCCATTACATGATGACATGTTAAATGGAAAAAGGCTGGGTAAAGTGACATTGAGCAGGACATGGGCATCCTGGTGGACAGGAAACACAAGGGTCGCAGCCAGTGTCAGGCAGCAGCAGCCAAAGCAAATAGGATCAAGGGGTGCATTAACAGGGGCATAGCTGCACATGATGAGAACATTATTCTCCCATTATACAAGTCACTGGTTAGACCACACATGGAATATTGTGTACAGTTTTGGGCACTAGTGCACAGGAAAGACATTGTAGAGCTTGAACAGGTACAAAGGCGGGCAACAAAAATAATAAAAGGACTGGGTGGACTACAATGCCCAGAAAGAGGAAAAGATTAGGGTTATTTAGTTTAGAGAAAAGTCGGCTTCAGGGGGTCATAATAAATATGTATAAATATATTAAGGCTCAATATAGAGATCTCTCTAAAGATTTATTTATACCCAGGACTGTATCTAGAACAAGGGGGCGTCCTCTACATCTTGAGGAAAGAAAATTTCTACATTAACATAGAAAAGGATTCTTTACTGTAAGAGCAGTGAGACTTTGGAACTCTCTGCCAGAGGAACTTGTCATGGTGAATTCACTAACAGAGTTCAAAAAGGCTCTGGATGCATTTCTAGGTGTAATAATAGAACAAGTTAGGGCTTGTTCACACAACATTTTTGTGATCCGTTTTACGGATCCGCAAACCGGATCTAACAAGGGTCAGTGTGATTACCATTGCTTTCAATGGCAAAAGCGCATCGCTGTTCCCACGAGTGATCGCCGATCCGCTTTTCGGATCCGTTTTAAGAATTGACATGTCAATTCTTCTTGCGTTTTACGCAAGAGAAATCCCCATAGGAAATAATGGAGTGCGCTTTTGGCATCCCGAAAGCAGATCCATCAGCGCAGCAGACATTTGGGTGCGTTTTGGATCCGCTTTCGATGCCAAAAACGCATCCGTAAAACGCATTGGATTTAAATGAACCATAAAATGTGAATATTATGTTTGGGTTGTATTTTGTATCGTTTTAATAGAAGGGCTAATTTTTCTGATGCAATGTGCTATTGGAAAATGCTTTCATTCTACATGGGTAAAGGAGAGGAGGATAAAGTCAGTCCCACAGCCCCCAGCATACCACCGGATGCACATGGATGTCGGGTCTCTGAGTTTGAAAACTATTGGTTGATTTTTTTTAAAAATAGGAGGGGGTGGGAGGGTTCTAAAATCACAGGTGTATGTACAGTTGATTGACACTAGGTAAAAAAAGGTTTTTTTCTTGGTCATTGATAGGTTATATTATATTTAAATTGCACTTTGATAGCTTGATTTAAATAAACATTGAAAAAACGGATCCAAAAAGGATCAGCTGTTGCGTTTTCTGGATCCGCTTTTGGGATGCAGTTTGCATCCAATTTTCGCAGGTAAAAACGGATCCGTAAAACGCATCCAAAACGGATCCAAAATGTCGTGTGAACAGGCCCTTATAGTGACCAGGATTCTGGAGAAGGGTCTGGATACATTTCTAGATGAAATAATATAACAAGTTATAGTGACCGGGATTCTGGAGAAGGGTCTGGATACATTTCTAGATGTCATAATATAGCAAGTTATAGTGACCGGGATTCTGGAGAAGAGTCTGGATACATTTCTAGATGTAATAATATAACAAGTTATAGTGACCGGGATTCTGGAGAAGGGTCTGGATACATTTCTAGATGTAATAATATAACAGGTTATAGAGACCGGGATTCTGGAGAAGGGTCTGGATACATTTCTAGATGTAATAATATAACAAGTTATAGTGACCAGGATTCTGGAGAAGGGTCTGGATACATTTCTAGATGTAATAATATAACAAGTTATAGAGACCGGGATTCTGGAGAAGGGTCTGGATACATTTCTAGATGTAATAATAGAAAAAGTTATAGTGACCGGGATTCTGGAGAAGGGTCTGGATACATCTCTAGATGTAATAATAGAACAAGTTATAGTGACCGGGATTCTGGAGAAGGGTCTGGATACATTTCTAGATGTAATAATAGAACAAGTTATAGTGACCAGGATTCTGGAGAAGGGTCTGGATACATTTCTAGATGTAATAATAGAACAAGTTATAGTGACCAGGAATCGCTTGCGGGGCTATTTGTATTCAGTAGCCCTTAATACGGCAGCCGCAGGTCATTGGTACACCAATCGGGGATCCGATAATGGGTAAACGGCAATGAAGAAAAAAAAGAAAAAGAAGGACCCGGCGCACGTGGAGAAAGTAATGAAGCCCGAGCTAAAGGCTTTTTTTTTAATCTTGTGAGGGTAATTCCTTTACATTTTTAAAAATAAAGTGACAAATTAAAAAAAAAAGCCTTTAGCTCGGGCTTCATTACTTTCTCCACGTGCGCCGAGTCCTTCTTTTTCTTTTTTTTCCTGCATAATAATATAACAAGTTATAGTGACCGGGATTCTGGAGAAGGGTCACTAACTTTTATTACCAGCGGTTAGACATTGATTTCTGTGTTGAGTTATTCTGAGGACACTACATTTCCCCTGTGATACAAGCCGAGCACTGACTACTTTACATTGTATCACTTAGGGGTGTCCTCACTTTTGTCCCCATATACATTGATGCTGTGAGTTCTTCTCTGTGATACAAGTCGGGCACTGACTACTTTACATTGTTTCACTTAGGGGTGTCCTCACTTTTGTCCCCATAGACATTGATGCTGTGGGTCCTTCCCTGTGATTCAGGCCGGGCACTGACTACTTTAAATTGTATCATTTAAATTTTGGTTAGTGTCCTCACTTTTGCGGTCTCTTAGGGGTGTCCTCACTTTTGTCCCCATAGACATTGATGCTGTCAGTTCTTCCCTGTGATACAAGCCGGGCACTGACTACTTTACATTGTATCACTTAGGGGTGTCCTCACTTTTGCTGTCCCTTAGGGGTGTCCTCACTTTTGTCCCCATAGACATTGATGCTGTCAGTTCTTCCCTGTGATACAAGCCGGGCACTGACTACTTTACATTGTATTACTTAGGGGTGTCCTCACTTTTTTGGTCTCTTAGTGGGTGTCCTCACTTTTGACCCCATAGACATTGATGCTG
The DNA here is from genome assembly GCA_025379985.1 of Phyllomedusa bahiana. Lineage (NCBI taxonomy): Eukaryota > Metazoa > Chordata > Amphibia > Anura > Hylidae > Phyllomedusa > Phyllomedusa bahiana. The sequence continues at coordinate 29,466 of JAODAL010006363.1, read as the reverse complement.
TGAGTTCTTCCCTGTGAAACAAGCCGGGCACTGACTACTTTACATTGTATCAAAGTGTCAGATCTTCAGTGTTGCCCCATGAAAAAAATTAAATATAATCTTTACCAAAATGTAAAGGGTGTACTTACTTTTTTGAGATACAGTAACTCTTATGCGAAGTCATTCACATTTAACAAATGAGGCAACTACATCCAAGTGAAGGATGATAAAAATTGACTTAAAATTTTTAGTGCAATCCATAGTGTGAGGTTATTCAACACCGATGCATTTCTGATACATCCCTAGAGCTTTAGACGTGTGTTGATGTCAAATTCAACCCTAACCCAAGCATCCCAATTCTGGATCGAATTTTGGTGGAAATTGCCAAAAATGTGCCCTACACATAATCCTAGATCTAAGTCATTCACCAGTAACAAATCCAGCGACTACATCCAGTTGTTGTATCACAAAACTTGACTTCTCACTTAGATATCTTAAAAAATCTAATTTTGGCAAAAAATGCCAAAAAATGTCCCCTAATTCTAAATCGTTCAAAACAATTGACCCTGGGCATAATCCAAATCTTACACTGTAATGCAATCCATAGCATGAGGTTATTTAACACTGATGCCTTTCGGATACATTCCTTTATTTTATTTGTGTCAAACAAATCTGAACATTTCAATTTGGGTAGATTTGAATCAAAATTAGTTGCAAATTGTCCAGAAATTCACCTTAAACTTAATCCTAATTCTAAATCGTTCAAAAACAGCAAATCCGTCATCCACGTCCAATGTTTATATGGTAACACTTACTCAAACATCTTAAAGATCTTTTTTGCAATCCATCGCCTGAGGTTACTCAACACTGACCCGTACGGGATATCGGATTTCCTTCATCATAGTGTGAGGTTCATTGCGCTTCAGATTTATGTGAACCTCAAATTCAACCCAAATCCAAGCAATTCGATTCTGGTAGATCTGAATCAAAATTTATGAAAATTGACCCTAAACATAACCCTAATGTTCACCAGTAGCAAATCCAGGACCAACATCCAATTTTTATTTGGTAACACCTGACGCATGAGGTCATTCAACACCGATGCATTTCTGATACATTCCTTCCTTCATGGTAGTTAGAGCTTTAGACGTGTTTTGATGTCTAATCCAAGCATTCTGGTGGGTCCGGATCGAATTTTGCTGGAAATTGCCCAAATATTTACGTTACACATAATCCTAATTCTAATTCATTCACCAGTAACAAATCCAGCGACTACATCCAGTTGTTGTATCACAAAACTTAACTTTTCACTTAGATATCTTAAAAAATCGAATTTTGTCAAAAATTGCTCAAAAATGTCCCCTAAACTTAACCCTTATTCTAAGTCGTTCAAAACAATTGACCCTGGGCATAACCCTAATCTTACACTGTAATGCAATCCATAGCATGAGGTTATTCAACACGGACGCATTTCGGATACATTCCTTTATTTTATTTGTGTCAAACAAATCTGAACATTTCAATTTGGGTAGATTTGAATCAAAATTTTGCTGGAAATTGTCTAAAAATTCACCCTAAACTTAACCCTAATTCTAAGTCGTTCAAAAACAGCAAATCCGTCATCCGTGTCCAGTTGTTATATGGTAACACTTAACTTTGTACGAAAACATCTTAAAAATCTTTTTTGCAATCCATCGCCTCAGGTTACTCAACACTGACCCGTACGGGGTATGGGATTTTCTTGGTGTGAGGTTCAGTGCGCTTCAGTTTTATGTCAACCTCAAATTCAAACTGAAATTCAAACTGAATCCAAGCAATTCGATTCTGGTAGATCAGAATCACAATTTATGAAAACTGACCCTAAACATAACCCTAATGTTCACCAGTAGCAAATCCAGGACCAACATCCAATTGATATTTGGTAACACCTGACGCATGAGGTCATTCAACACCGATGCATTTTGGATACTTTCCTTCATTGTAGTGCGCGCCTCAGTGCTCTTCGGACTGGTGTCAACCCTTATTTTGATCCAAATCCAAGAGATGAAATTTTGTCAAAAATTTACGAAAATGTACCCTTAGCCTAATCCTAATCCGAAGCTAGAAATAGGGTTTTTATGGGATTTTGAGGGCTACCTCCCCTCTCCACCAGGCTCCCGACGCAGCATCACGTCTGGTTAGTGACGTCAGTGATGCCGCAACAAGAGCGCCATGAAATTCATTTTTAGCGCGCAGAAATTTCCTTTACCCAGGATTCCAAGAAGCTCAGATTTGGGATCAAACTGAAAGCTGCCACATATGGAGTATTGTGCAGAGCTGTGGGCACCAGTGTATGGGAGACGCACAGCTGAGCTCGAGCGGGGGCAGAAGAAGCGGCCAAGTTGGTTAGAAGAATGGGGGATTTGCAGAACCAGGACAGGTGACAAAACTTAGGGCTGTTCAGCTTTGCAAAAAGATTTCTTCGGGGCGATATCATTATTATTTACAACTATAAGACCGGACAGTACAGAGAGCTCTCCATGATCTCACCTTGGCCTGTAACAATGATACGGGGGCGGCTTCTACATCTAGAGAAAAGAAGGCTTCACCGTTATCACAGGCGAGGATTCTTTACAGTAAGGGCCGGGTTTGCAGTTGGACTGTCAACCATCTGCCTAGACTTCAATAGAAAATCCACGCAGCAGTCCCCACTGAACGGATTTTCCACCGGATGGTTTTTGACACCGTTGGCGTTCAGAAAAATTTAGAACATGTTCAACCTTCCGCCCGGTTTTTGGGCGGAACATGAACTGTTCAATGTGAAGGGGGACGGCTGAATGCGCAAAACGTGGCCAGAAGCCACCCGCCCCCCTTTACGGGCAAAAATATGACAAAATAGCGGTCCGGCACCCGAGGAGCAAAAAAAATAAGCCACAAGAGCTTGTGATGGAGGATTTTTTACTGTAAGAGCGTTGACATTATGGCATTGTGACAGTGGATTCTTTACTGTAAGGATGGCGACACTATGGAGTCTGGGGCCACAAGAGGTTGTGATGGTGGATTCTTTACTGTAAGAGCAGTGACACTATGGAACTTGGGGTTAAAAGATGTTGTGACAGTGGATTCTTTACTGTAGGAGCGGTGACACTATGGAGCCCAGGGCCATAAGAGATTGTAATGGTGGATTCTTTACTGAAAAAGCGATGACACTATGGAGCCTGGGGCCACAAGAGGTTGTAATGGTGGATTCTTGACTATAAGAGCAGTGACACTATGGAGTCCAGGAACACAAAAGGTTGTGGATGGTGGATTCTTTACTGTGAGGGTGGTGACACTATAGAGCTTGGAGCTACAAGAGGTTGCAATGCTGGTGTCTTTACTATAAGAACAGTGACAGTATGGAGCCTGGGGCAAAGAGAGGCTGTGATGGTGAATTCTTTACTGTAAAAGTGATCAGACGAGTCTGGCAGAGTCGTGGATACCTTTCTTGAAAAATATAATATTACAGGTTATGTAGAATGAATTCTGGAGATAGAACATGATCTATGGGTTGTTTTGAAGCCAGATTTGGAGTTGGGAAGGGAGTTCTTCTCTATGGGGGCAATTGGCCCCCGCTGGATCAATGGATCTGGCTATTTTTCCAACCTTATCTACTCGGTTATTAAACTGGTCACTACGGATTTTCTTTCCGGATTTCATAATAGAGAATCTGCTTGTCTTACAAATTCACGGCTCACTCCATCCACTTCATCCTCTCCTGCTTATTCACCTAGCAAGAGTCTCTGCGTTGTGTCTGTCTTGTTGTCTGTGTTTGTTTGGAGTAGTTGTATGACAACTGCTCAAGAGCCTTGCTTGTCATTTGGCCTGGCTGCGCACCTGGAGCCCATTAGCATCTTTAGGTCTTTATAGAGCTCAGGGGAATAGCTCATAAAACGGCACAAAACTTTAAAATAAGCAAATGGAGAAACAAAAAAGATACCAGGAATACAGAGAAAATAGAAATGCCCTGACACGTATGTCCGCTCCTAGTCACAGGCACAGTCTTAGGTTACAGCACAGATATAAGAAGTACTCATAAACTCCTTAACCGCTGGGCTTGAAAATGCCGGAATAATGCAGTAATTTTTTTTAGTTTTTGCCTCCTTTCAGCAGTCGCAACTTTTGTATTATTTCTATGACGCAGTTTTATGACGGAGAAGTTGTATTATTCAGGGGTTTTAATTAGGTTTACATATACTGTATTCACCTTTGTAGCTGAGTCGTCCTTTCTCCTCTCACTACAATAATAAGAAAACAAAACTGAGCTCAGCTGGTGCGGCTCATCCTCCGCCTGAGTCATTGGAGAGTGATTACTGGTCCCCATCCTCCCTATGGAGGGACTCTCCGAACTATGCGAGAGGGAGAGAGAGAGAGAGGAGAGAGAGAGGGGAGAGAGAGAGAGAGAAGGAGAGAGAGAGTGAAGGAGAGAGGGAGAGAGAGAGAGAAGGAAAGAGAGAGAAGGAGAGAGAGAGAGAAGGAGAGAGAGAAAGCGGGAGAGGGAGAAAGAAAGGTGGAGAAAGTAGAAGAGAGAAAGATGAAGAGAATGAGATAGATTGAACGATTGTGAGGGAGAGAGACTGAGAGTGGGAGAGACTGAGAGTGGGAGAGAGAGAGCGAGAGTGAGATGAGAGAGAGAGAGAGAGAGAAGAGAGAGACAGAGGGAGAGAATGAGATAGAGAGAACAAGAGAGAGAAAGAGGGAGAGGAGAGAGAGAGAGAGGGGGAGACCGCGCGGAAGACAGAGAGAGAGAAAGCGGAAGAGACTGAGAGAGAGAGACCGAGAGGGGGAGAGAACGAGAGGAAGAAAGAGAGAGAGAAAGAGGAAGACAATGAGAGAGAGGGAAATAGAGACGGAGACCGAGAGAGCGAACGAGGAAGAAGAGGAAGAGGAAGAAGAGACCGAGTCCTCTCGAAAGCTCACTATCAAATATACTCAGTTAGCCTCTAAAAGGTATCGCCTGATTTCTTCACTATTCTACTACTTTCTATGGCTAACACGGTACAACATTATACTACTAATGAGATAGAGAGAAAGAGAGAGGAAGAGAATGAGATAGAGAGAACGAGAGAGAGACAGAGAGAGAGTGATAGAGACTGAGTGGGAGAGAGAGAGCGACAGAGGAAGAGAATGAGATAGAGAGAACGAGAGAGAGAGAAAGAAAGTGAGTGAGAGATGCATTGCTGGGACTGGGTCGAAGGCTTCAATTCCTAAAAGAAACACAAGATTTAATTAAAAGTCCTGTCAGCTGTTGTGCTCGGCGTTCCCCAGGGTGCGGAGGTGCACGGGGCTTATTCAGGGCTTTGTATCTGGGACGGGAATTGTGTTGCTTTGTCACCTCAGGACTCACTGCAGGCAGAAAAATATATTCAAGGAAACTTATAGGAAAACAGCTAGGACTCTGCAGCGCCACCTATTGGATGTAACATACCTCAAGTCACAGCTGGCCCAATATGACTGGGAGTAAATCTAAACCACACACTCATCTGCAAACAGCTGTTTTGGAGTGTTGCTCTTCATCAGTGCAGAGTAGATACTGGTTGGCTAGATGATAACCTCTAGGGGTAGCTTGAAAGGGGTAACATCCCTTATTCAAGGGAGGCCCCATGTAGGTGTGTGGAGACTTACACCAATAGTCGCTCCAATGAAACTTACATATATTCTAAAAGGCTCACCTATTGGATGTATCGTTCCTCAAGTCCCATCTGACTCATTAAACCGTGTAATGTGAATGGTTTATAAGTCTCCACAATCCAAATGGGGCCTCTCCCTAATATTATCCCTTTTGTGCTTTCCTCTGAGCCTCTCACCAGGCAACCAGCATCAGGTTGGCTTTTACTCCCAGTTATATCGGTTGTATAAGTCTCCACACATCTACATGGAACCTCTCCCTAATCAGGAATGTTACCCCTCTTGATCTATATCGAGAGCCTCTTATCCAACCAATGAGTATCTACTCTGCACTGATGAGGGACAACACCCTGAAACAGCTGTCTGCAGATGAGTGTTGGCTCTATTCCCATTCACATTGTCCCAGTGAGTCAAATGTGACTTGAGGAATACTACACCCTATATGTGGTTCTGTAGAGTCCTATATTTTTCCCATGAGCCTTTTGGAATATATGTAAATTTCATTGGAGCGACTATTGGTGTAAGTCTCCACACCACTATATTGTGCCTCTCTCTAATGAGGAAAGTTCCCCCTCTTGATCTATAGCGAGAGCCTCTCACCCAGCCGACCAGTATATATTCCGCATTAATGAGGGACAACACCCTGAAACAGCTGTCTGCAGATGAGTATCTGGTTGGCTCTTTCTCCCAGTCATATCAGTTGTATGAGTCTCCATACATGTACATGGGGCCTCTCCCTAATGAGAAACATTACACCTCTATATTGGGAGCCTATGCTGAGAGCCTTTCACACAGCCAACCAGTATCTACTCTGCATTGATGAGGGACAACACCCTGAAACACCTGTCTGCAGATGAGTATCTGGTGGCTCTTACTTCCAGTCATATCAGTTGTATGAGTCTCCACACATCTACATGGAACCTCTCCCTAATGAGGAATGTTACCCCTCTTGATCTATATCGAGAGCCTCTCACTGAGCCAACCAATATCTATTCTGCATTAATGAGGGACAACGACCTGAAACACCTGTCTGCATATGAGTATCTGGTTGGCTCCTTCTCCCAGTCATATCAGTTGTATAAGTCACCATACATGTACATGGTGCTAAATCTCACCTATTGAGGAATGTTAATCCCATCTTGACTCATAAAACTGAGAAGGGCCTCTCACCATCCAACCAGTATCTACCCTGCACTATATGTGTCATCGACCCTGAACACCGTTGCAATGAGTCATCTGGTTGGCTCTTTCTCCCAGTCATATCAGTTGTATAAGTCACCATACATGTACATGGTGCTTCTCCCTAATGAGGAATGTTACCCCTCTTGATCTATACTGAGAGCCTCTCACCCAGCCAACCAGTATCTACTCTGCATTGATGAGGGACAACACCCTGAAACACCTGTCTGCAGATGAGTATCTGGTGGTTCTTACTCCCAGTCATATCAGTTGTATGAGTCTCCACACATCTACATGGAACCTCTCCCTAATGAGGAATGTTATCCCTCTTGATCTATACTGAGAGCCTCTCACCCAGCCAACCAGTATCTACCCTGCACTGATGAGGGACAACACCCTGAAACAGCTGTCTGCAGATGAGTATCTGGTTGGCTCTTATTCCCAGTCCTATCAGTATAAGTCTCCACACACCTACATGTTACCTCTTCCTAATGAGGAATGTTATCCCTTTTGAGCTGCAGGAAGAGAAGTGATTGCAGTAAAGATCTGCAGGAATTGTATCCGGGGAGGAAGGAGAGGAAGCTCTGATGTGAATGTGATTTGTACAATTTGTTATCATCCGGGGTCTGGGCTCATCTCATCAGTGGCCGCATCAGGGGAGGACATTCCCACCGATCCGTCCTTTTCGCGTGACGCACATAATGACACTTGCATGAACTCCTGGACATAATGATATGTTAGGACCAGAAAATCCACATTGATGTTATTGACAGGAGCGTTACCCAGGGGAGCGGATGTGTCAGGGCATGATATGGGTCAAGCTCCCGTCCTGGCCTTTTAACCCCTTAGATGCCATAGAAAACGTGACCACGACATCTCAATGAGTAAAGGATGGTCCGGCCGTCCATTACCGCCCCCTGATCGAACCCTTCCTGATGGAGCCTTTTTTTTTGTCACGTCCATTTTTCCCTCCTCGCTTATCCAGAGCCATAACTTTTTTCTATTTCCACCTATAAAGACATGTCAGGGCTTTTATTTTGCAGGACAAGATGGACTTTCTAATGGTGTCATTCATCGTACCATAGGATATACTGGAAAACCACAAAAAAAATTCTAAGTGGGGTAAAATGTGAAAAAAAAAGTATTTGCGCCCTGTTTGCGGGAGTTTTGCTTTGACGGCGTTTAATCTTCGGTAAAAGTGATGTATTATCTGTATTCTACCAGTTGATACGTATCCAAACATGTAGGGTTTCTGCTATGTTTTGGTACCATAAAAAAATTCCAAAAATGTTCTATTTTTCAAATAAGCAGCGGTGCCATTTTCTGCGACCAATAACTTTTTTGTACTGACACCTACAGACGTGAGTGAGGGGCATTTTTTGTGGGTTGAAGGTCACTTTTTATTGCTACCAGTTTGGAATACAGGCAACTTTTTGATTAAATTTCTTCCAATTTTTAAGGGACGTGAAATGACCCCAAACATTTTTTTATCGCCCGCCTCCCAGATATCGCGGTCAAACATTAAGATTTGCTAAGATGTCTTGTGACCTTGGGTGGGTAAATGGTCCAAAGATGGGACAGGTGTCTGTGGCTGATTATTGGGTGCACTCACACTGCTTGTATTACGGGTATCTGTGTCTGTGTAATGGTGAAGTGTTAGACGTCTGGACTGGGAGCTGATTTTCAAGCTAATGGACACTTGTTATGAATGGCAGGAAATGTCCTGCCATCTCATCCTCTCCTGCTTACTATATGAGATGAGGCTGTTGCTATAGAACTGCCCCCAACAGCTCTCCTGCCTACCAGCTGACCATGCTGCACATGTGAGCTCAATTACTTGGGAGTGGTAACCAGCTGAGTTTTACTTTGTGGCTGGTTGCTGCCTATACTGGTGGCTGAGAAATTGTGTCTTGTGAGCTTGTTGCATTCAGTTCAGTTTTGGTAGTTATCTGTCCCCAGTTTGCCTGAGCCCTGTTTGTCTTAGTTCTCTGCTGCTTCTGTTTGTCCTGTTTCTGAGCTGTTTTGTTTGGGTCAGCGTAGTTGAGAGAAATTGGTAGGGATATCATCAGGGTTAGAAAGGACTAGAGGTGTCTGGTGTTAGGGTCAGCATAGCTGAGGGACATTGGTAGAGTATCTCAGGGGTTAGAAAAGGGGAAACTTGGGGGTTTTGGGTTTGTGTTTGTTAGGGTCAGAATGGGGGGGACATTGGTGGGGGATTCATCGGTTAAAAAAGAGGTTGTTGTTTTTGGGGGGGTTTAGGGATTCATCAGGTTAGAATAGGCCAGGTTGTTGGTTTAGGGTCGCATAGGGAGGGACATTTAGGGAAAAAAAACGGGGTTGAATAGGAAAGGGTTTTTGGGTGTTGGGGTCACATGGGTGGGGGACTTGGTGGGGTATCATGGGGGTTAAAAGGCAAAAGGGTTTTCTGGTTTAGGGTCGATGCTAGGGGATTGGGGGGGGATACTTTAGGTTTAAAATAGGATAGAGGTGTTGGTTTGGTCATTATAGTGGGGGAAATTTTTGTGGGGATACTGGGGGTTTAGAATAGGTAGGGTGTTATGTTGGGGTCAGCATATGAGGGACTTGGTGGGATTCTTTGGGGTTAGATAGGCAAAGGGGTTTTCTGGTTTAGGTCAGCATAGTGAGGGTTTTTGTAGAGAATCTCAATGGGATTAGGACTAGGGGTTCGGGGTTTGGGATCAATAGCTGAGGGACATTGTGGGGAAAACGGGGTTAAAAAATTACGGGACGGGGAGGGTTTGGGCCTTGGTTTTTGGTTTGGGTTTTTTCAGCATATGAGGTTTTTTGTAAGATATCATCAAGGAGTTTAGGAAAAGGGGGTTTTTTTTCCCTGGGGTTGGTGGGGTTTTAAAAGGGGAAATGGGGCTGAGGGGAAAAAATTGGGGGGACAAATTATTGTAAGGGGTAGAAAGGCCGGGGGGTGTTGGTGTTGGGTTTTCATGTAGGGGCGATTAGGACTGAAGCAGTTTTTGGGGTTTTAGGTGTTTCGGGTGTCTTTGTTTGGTTTCCCATATTTTCCCCCATCTGGCCCATGTCGTCATCTGTCTCGCTGTCCATCGTCCATTGGTAACTTCCTACATTTATTTTTTGATACACTCTTCATATTCCTTAAAAACACAGACACGTGACCAAATTTACAGCTCAAAGATTGGACAATGAACTTTCCCCTTGGGGGAATTTTAAAAACCCCGTGTACCTTGGAGAAATATAAAGGGGAGGGCCGATGGACAATGGCTCACACCCCCATCCCCCAAAGGGGGGAAAAGCTAGTAAAAAAATGCAGTGGGGAAGAAATTTTTCCCCCGTACATTTGTCTGGTTCATTTCCTTTTTAAAATTTTTAACGCCCTCCCGGGGCAACCACGTCCTTCGCCCCAAGTCCCTGTGTCCTGATGAGTCGCTGATCACAACCCCCGTCATTGAGCGTCCCCGGCCACAGAGATGTTTTCTAAGCTCCTCAGCTCTCGGGAGATAAATATACACAAGGCGGCGGCTTCTGTTCTCAGATTATTTGTCTTTGCTCACGAAAGAAAAAAATGGCCGACATCCATGGGAACGAGCGGCCGATACATTTCATAGGTGAGGACAGACGCTGGGATAAAAAGAAGAAGCAGCAGCTGCCTTGGGCAACGCTGGAGATGTGGCACCGGTCCGGAGCAAGATATCCTGCTGCAACTTTTACTTTTAGTTGCAGGACGTGTTGCGGAACATAATGCGCCCAAATTACGCACTGCAAATACGGTAATTTATGGCTCTCATTGAGAGCTTTGCTCACCTGTAGATTTCCCTGGCGTATAACACGTGGCGAGAGAAAGAAGTGAACGTCAATTGTTCCCGGAGCTTATGCGCCGGGGAAAGTGAATGTCAGTGGGAGCGTTTCAGAAGTAGGTGCAGTCCAGTGTGTATAGATGTATAGAGGGAAAATTAGTTTCCCGCTATACGCCTGCAGTACGCTGTGTAAACATACCCAAATTTCCATTAACAAAAAAAATAAACAAGTTATGGCTTATGGAAGAAGGAGAGGAAAAAAACAATAAACCAAAAATTAATGACCGGCCGTCAGGGAGGGGTTTATGGACAAGCCCTTTAAGGCTCCAGGGCCCCAATGCAAAATCTATGATCGAGCCCCCTCCTACCCTGTGCCCAAAAGTACCTGCTACCTCTGACCCCCTGTACCTAGGCACCCGGTTATATTACACTCAAGGGTTTCCCAAAATTTCGACGTCAGCTCGTCCTCCTGGGGGGAAAACCTTTGATCCGGATCAGTAAGTGTCCAACGTTTTGGTAGGGGACATTGGTAACGTTTGGTCTATGGGTCGCTGAAGTCGGTGCCAGGACCCGTCATGACTCTAAGTCCAATGTCAGGAGTTCCCTCTGAGACTCATGGAGCTCATGCTTTTATGTTTCTCACTATGTTCTGGGGTGAAGGACCCAGGCCTCACCTGTGACATGTGCCCCCCACAAGGTATTGGGGGGAGGGTTTAGCCGTGGGGGCCCCGAATCTTGGGGATGGCCCTCGCCCTTCCCCCTTGCAGGACTAGGGTAACAGCAGGGCCCCGGGATAGTAATGGCGGGGGGAAGTCCTCGCCCTCCCGACCCCTTTCAGGTAAACAGTCAGGGCCCCCATAGTAATGGCGTGGACGTCCTCGGCTCCCCCCCCCTCTGCGGGTAACGTAGGGCCCGGTCTGTAATGGCGTGGACTCCTCGCGCCCCCCGACTCGGCAGGGAAAAAAGCCCCGGCCCCGGGGAAATATTTAAAGGCGCGGAGTCCTCGCGCTCCTCCCTGCAGGGAAAAGCGGGCCCGTAAATTTAATGGGCTGGGAGTCCCCCCGCTCCCCCACCCCTGCAGGGTAACAGTCGGGCCCCGGGGCTAGTAAAGGCGGTGGACTCCCCCGCCGCTCCCCGACCTCTGCAGTGGTAACAGTCAGGGTTCGGTGACTAGTAATGGCGCTGGACGTCCTCGCCGCTCCCTGACCTCTGCAGGGTAACAGTCAGGGCCCGGTGACTAGTAATGGCGCTGGACGTCCTCGCCACTCCCTGACCTCGGCAGGGTAACAGCCAAGGCCCGGTGACTAGTAATGGCGGCTGGACGTCCTCGCCTCTCCCTGACCTCTGCAGGGTAACAGTCAGGGCCCGGTGACTAGTAATGGCGGCTGGATGTCCTCGCCGCTCCCTGACCTCTGCAGGGTAACAGCCGGGGTCTGGTGACTAGTATTGGCGTTGGACGCCCTCGCCGCTCCCCTACCTCTGCAGGGTAACAGCCAGGGCCCGGTAACTAGTAATGGCGCTGGGCGTCCTCGACACTCCCTGACCTCTGCAGGGTAACAGCCAGGGCCCGGTAACTAGTAATGGCGCTGGACGTCCTCGCCGCTCCCTGACCTCTGCAGGGTAACAGCCAGGGCCCGGTAACTATTAATGGCGCTGGACGTCCTCGCCGCTCTCCGACCTCTGCAGGGTAACAGTCAGGGCCCGGTGACTAGTAATGGCGCTGGACGTCCTCGCCGCTCCCCGACCTCTGCCGGGTAACAGTCAGGGCCCGGTGTCTAGTAATGGAGCTGGACGTCCTCGCCGCTCCCTGACCTCTGCAGGGAGCAGTCAGGGCCCGGTGACTAGTAATGACGCTGGACGTCCTCGCCGCTCCCTGACCTCTGCAGGGTAACAGTCAGGGCCCGGTGACTAGTAATGGCGCTGGACGTCCTCGGCGCTCCCTGCCCTCTGCAGGTTTACAGTCAGGGCCCGGTGACTAGTAATGGCGGCTGGACGTCCTCGCCGCTCCCCGACCTCTGCAGGGTAACAGTCAGGGTCTGGTGACTAGTAATGGCGCTGGACGTCCTCGCCGCTCCCTGACCTCTGCAGGGTAACAGTCAGGGTCTGGTGACTAGTAATGGCGCTGGACACCCTCGCCGCTCCCTGACCACTGCAGGGTAACAGCCAGGGCCCGGTGACTAGTAATGGCGCTGGACGTCCTCGCCGCTCCCCGACCTCTGCAGGACTAGGGTAACAGTCAGGGTCTGGTGACTAGTAATGGCGCTGGACGTCCTCACCGCTCCCCGACCTCTGCAGGACTAGGGTAACAGCCAGGGCCCGGTGACTAGTAATGGCGCTGGACGTCCTCGCCGCTCCCTGACCTCTGCAGGGTAACAGCCAGGGCCCGGTGACTAGTAATGGCGCTGGACGTCCTCGCCTCTCCCTGACCTCTGCAGGGTAACAGCCAGGGCGCGGGGACTAGTGATGGCGGCTGGACGCCCTCGCCGCTCCCTGACCTCTGCAGGGTAACAGTCAGGGCCCGGTGACTAGTAATGGCAGCTGGACGTCTGCGCCTCCTCCTGACCTCTGCAGGGTAACAGTCAGGGCCCGGTGACTAGTAATGGCGGCTGGAAGTCCTTGCCGCTCCCTGACCTCTGCAGGACTAGGGTAACAGTCAGGGCCCGGTGACTAGTAATGGCGCTGGACGTCCTCGCCTCTCCCCGACCTCTGCAGGTCTAGGGTAACAGTCAGGGTCAGGTGACTAGAAATGGCGCTGGACGTCCTCGCCGCTCCCTGACCTCTGCAGGGTAACAGTCAGGGTCGGGTGACTAGTAATGGCGGCTGGACGTCCTCGCCGCTCCCTGACCTCTGCAGGGTAACAGCCAGGGCCCGGTGACTAGTAATGGCGGCTGGACGTCCTCGCCGCTCCCTGACCTCTGCAGGGTAACAGTCAGGGCCCGGTGACTAGTAATGGCGGCTGGAAGTCCTTGCCGCTCCCTGACCTCTGCAGGACTAGGGTAACAGTCAGGGCCCGGTGACTAGTAATGGCGCTGGACGTCCTCGCCACTCCCTGACCTCTGAAGGACTAGGGTAACAGTCAGGGTCTGGTGACTAGTAATGGTGGCTGGACGTCCTCGCCTCTCCCTGACCTCTGAAGGACTAGGGTAACAGTCAGGGTCTGGTGACTAGTAATGGCAGCTGGACGTCCCCGCCTCTCCGGTACCTCTCCAGAGTAACAGGCAGGGCGCGGTGACTAGTAATGGCGGCTGGATGCCCTCGCCGCTCCCCGACCTCTGAAGGACTAGGGTAACAGTCAGGGCCCGGTGACTAGTAATGGCGGCTGGACGTCCTCGTCTCTCCCTGACCTCTGCAGGGTAACAATCAGGGTCTGGTGACTAGTAATGGCGGCTGGACGTCCTCGCCGCTCCCCGACCTCTGCAGGGTAACAGTCAGGGTCAGGTGACTAGTAATGGCGGCTGGACGTCATCGCCGCACCCGGACCGCTGCAGGGTAACAGACAGGGCCAGGTGACTAGTAATGGCGGCTCTGGTCGTCACTGCCGCTCCCTGCCTCTGCAGGTAACAGTCAGGGCCCGGTAACTATTAATGGCGCTGGACGTCCTCGCCGCTCCCTGACCTCCGCAGGGTAACAGTCAGGGCCCGGTGACTAGTAATGGCGGCTGGACGTCCTCGCCGCTCCCTGACCTCTGCAGGGTAACAGTCAGGGCCCGGTGACTGGTAATGGCGCTGGACGTCCTCGCCGCTCCCTGATCTCTGCAGGGTAACAGCCAGGGCCCAGTGACTAGTAATGGCGCTGGACGTCCTCGCCGCTCCCTGACCTCTGCAGGGTAACAGTCAGGGCCCGGTATCTAGTAATGGCGCTGGACGTCCTCGCCGCTCCCTGACCTCTGCAGGGTAACAGTCAGGGTCTGGTGACTAGTAATGGAGGCTGGACGTCCTCGCCTCTCCCTGACCTCTGCAGGGTAACAGTCAGGGTCTGGTGACTAGTAATGGCGGCTGGACAGCCTCGCCGCTCCCTGACCTCTGCAGGGTAACAGCCAGGGCCTGGTGACTAGTAATGGCGGCTGGACGTCCTCGCCGCTCCCTGTCCTCTGCAGGGTAACAGTCAGGGCCCGGTAACTAGTAATGGCGCTGGACGTCCTCGCCTCTCCCTGACCTCTGCAGGGTAACAGTCAGGGCCGGTTGGACTAGTAATGGCAGCTGGACGTCCTCGCCGCTCCCTGACCTCTGCAGGGTAACAGCCAGGGCCCGGTGACTAGTAATGGTGGCTGGACGTCCTCGCCGCTCCCCGGCCTCTGCAGGGTAACAGCCAGGGCCCGGTGACTAGTAATGGCGCTGAACGTCCTCGCCTCTCCCTGACCTCTGCAGGGTAACAGTCAGGGCCCGGTGACTAGTAATGGCGCTGGACGTCCTCGCCGCTCCCCGGCCTCTGCAGGTTAACAGTCAGGGCCCGGTGACTAGTAATGGCGGCTGGACGTCCTCGCCGCTCCCTGACCTCTGCAGGGTAACAGTCAGGGTCGGGTGACTAGTAATGGCGGCTGGACGTCCTCGCCGCTCCCCAACCTCTGCAGGGTAACAGTGAGGGCCCGGAGACTGGTAATGGCGGCTGG
Organism: Phyllomedusa bahiana; assembly: GCA_025379985.1. Classification (NCBI taxonomy): domain Eukaryota; kingdom Metazoa; phylum Chordata; class Amphibia; order Anura; family Hylidae; genus Phyllomedusa; species Phyllomedusa bahiana. The sequence goes on along the minus strand of JAODAL010006363.1, from coordinate 14,265 downwards.
ACGTCCTCGCCGCTCCCTGACCTCTGCAGGGTAACAGCCAGGGCCCGGTGACTAGTAATGGCGGCTGGACATCCTCGCCGCTCCCTGACCTCTGCAGGTCTAGGGTAACAGTCAGGGCCCGGTGACTAGTAAATGGCGCTGGACGTCCTCATCCTCTCCCTGACCACTGCAGGTCTAGGGTAACAGCCAGGGCCCGGTGACTAGTAATGGCGGCTGGACATCCTCGCCGCTCCCTGACCTCTGCAGGTCTAGGGTAACAGTCAGGGCCCGGTGACTAGTAATGGCGCTGGACGTCCTCACCTCTCCCTGACCACTGCAGGTCTAGGGTAACAGCCAGGGCCCGGTGACTAGTAATGGCGGCTGGACGTCCTCGCCGCTCCCTGACCTCTGCAGGGTAACAGCCAAGGCGGTGACTAGTAATGGCGCTGGACTTCCTCGCCGCTCCCTTACCTCTGCAGGGTATCAGTCAGGGCCCGGTGACTAGTAATGGCGCTGGAGGTCCTCGCCCTCCCTGACCTCTGCAGGGTAACAGTCAGGGCCCGGTGACTAGTAATGGCGCTGGACGCCCTCGCCGTTGCCCCGGTCTATATTTAGCTTTTCCAGTTTATCTCGGTTTTTAGTCACTGGATTCTCCTCCTAAACAGAAAGCTCATCAACCCAGATGAGGAAACAAGCGGTGCTGGGGGGGGGGTGAGGGTGGGGGGGGGGAGGCTCATCTAATCTCTGTGATAACAAAGGATGAGGACAGAGCTGCTCGCTCGGGATTCCTGACATTCCTGCCCCATAGAGGTCGGAGAGGAAGTGATTACAGGACCAGCTCAGTCCCGAAAGCTTTAACTCCCAACAACCCAAACCCTGAGCAGCATTAACATGTGAAGAGCTGAGGGGCGATGAGTGACCCGGACCCCATTGTATGGAGCCCCCTGGTTTCTGTCCTCTTATCCTGAGTTTCATGCAGGACAACAGGCACCTGTGAATCTGACTATAGGACTGGGGCGAGCAGGGGAGGAAATGCGTATAGCGCCCCCTGCAGATACAATGTGTCAGCCAGACAATGCTTTACTGGGACATTGTATCTTGTAGCCGCACTCCTTATATAATGTCACTGACTCAGCCAATCAGCAGCTCATGTGATGGTAGATTATCAGGAATATAGTCTATAGCTCCTCTCTACAGTATAGTGCGGTACTACATGTCCTGTACTGCTCTTACATGTATTAGTGAGGTGCATGCAGTGATTGGCAGTCTATAGCGCCTCCCTACAGTACAGTGCGGTACTACATGTCCTGTACTGCTCTTACATGTATTAGTGAGGTGCATGCAGTGATTGGTGGTCTATAGCGCCTCTCTACAGTACAGTGCGGTACTACATGTCCTGTACTGCTCTTACATGTATTAGTGAGGTGTATGCAGTGATTGGAGGTCTATAGCGCCTCTCTACAGTACAGTGCGGTACTACATGTCCTGTACTGCTCTTACATGGATTAGTGAGGTGCATGCAGTGATTAGTGGCCTATAGCGCCTCTCTACAGTGCAGTGCGGTACTACATGTCCTGTACTGCTCTTACACGTATTAGTGAGGGGCATGCAGTAATTGGAGGTCTATAGCTCCTCTCTACAGTACAGTGCAGTACTACATGCCCTGTACTGCTCTTACATGTATTAGTGAGGTGCATGCAGTGATTGGCAGTCTATAGCGCCCCCCTACAGTACGTGCGGTACCGCACTGTACTGTACTGCTCTTACATGTATTAGTGAGGTGCATGCAGTGATTGGCGGTCTATAGCACCTCTCTACAGTACAGTGCGGTACTACATGTCCTGTACTGCTCTTACATGTATTAGTGAGGTGCATGCAGTGATTGGTGGTCTATAGGCTCTCTCTACAGTATCAGTGCAGAAACTACATGTCCTGTACTGCTCTTACATGTATTGAGTGAGGTGCATGCAGTGATTGGCGGTCAATAGCACCTCTCTACAGTACATGCGGTACTACATGACCTTGTACTGCTCCTTACATGTATTAGTGAGGTGCATGCAGTGATTGGTGGTTATAGGCCTCTCTACAGTACAGTGTGGTACTACATGTCCTCTATTGCTCTTACATGTATTAGTGAGGGCATGCAGTGATTGGCGGTCTATAGCGCCTCTCTACAGTACAGTGCAGTACTACATGTCCTGTACTGGTCTTACATGTATAACTGAGGTGCATGCAGTGATTGGCGGTCTATAGCGCCTCTCTACAGTACAGTGCGGTACTACATGTCCTGTACTGCTCTTACATGTATTAGTGAGGTGCATGCAGTGATTGGCGGTCTATAGCGCCTCTCTACAGTACAGTTCGGTACTACATGTCCTGTACTGCTCTTACATGTATTAGTGAGGTGCATGCAGTGATTGGTGGTCTATAGCGCCTCCCTACAGTACAGTGTGGTGCTACATGTCCTGTACTGCTCTTACATGTATTAGTGAGGTGCAGGCAGTGATTGGTGGTCTATAGCGCCTCTCTACAGTACAGTGCGGTACTACATGTCCTATACTGATCTTACATGTATTAGTGAGGTGCATGCAGTGATTGGTGGTCTATAGCGCCTCTCTACAGTACAGTGCAGTACTACATGTCATGTACTGCTCTTACATGTATTAGTGAGGTGCATGCAGTGATTGGCGGTCTATAGTGCCCCCCTACAGTATAGTGCGGTACTACATGTCCTGTACTGCTCTACCATGTATTAGTGAGGTGCATGCAGTGATGGGTGGTCTATGGCGCCTCCCTACAGTACAGTGTGGTACTACATGTCCTGTACTGCTCTTACATGTATTAGTGAGGGGCATGCAGTGATTGGCGGTCTATAGCACCTCTCTACAGTACAGTGCGGTACTAAATGTCCTGTACTCCTCTTACATGTATTAGTGAGGTGCATGCAGTGATTGGTGGTCTATAGCACCTCTCTACAGTACAGTGCGGTACTACATGTCCTGTACTGCTCTTATATGTATTAGTGAGGTGCATGCAGTGATTGGCGGTCTATAGCGCCTCTCTATAGTACAGCGCGGTACTACATGTCCTGTACTGCTCTTATATGTATTAGTGAGGTGCATGAAGTGATTGCCGGTCTATAGCGCCTCTCTACAGTACAGTGCGGTACTACATGTCCTGTACTGCTCTTACATGTATTAGTGAGGTGTATGCAGTGATTGGAGGTCTATAGCACCTCTCTACAGTGCAGTGCGATACTACATGTCCTGTACTGCTCTTACATGTATTAGTGAGGTGCATGCAGTGATTGATGGTCTATAGCGCCTCTCTACAGTACAGTGCGGTACTACATGTCCTGTACTGCTCTTACATGTATTAGTGTGGTGTATGCAGTGATTGGAGGTCTATAGCACCTCTCTACAGTGCAGTGCGATACTACATGTCCTGTACTGCTCTTACATGTATTAGTGAGGTGCATGCAGTGATTGATGGTCTATAGCGCCTCTCTACAGTACAGTGCAGTACTACATGTCCTGTACTGCTCTTACATGTATTAGTGAGGTGCATGCAGTGATTGGTGGGCTATAGCGCCTCTCTACAGTACAGTGCGGTACTACATGTCCTGTACTGCTCTTACATGTATTAGTGAGGTGCAGGCAGTGATTGGCGGTCTATAGCACCTCTCTACAGTACAGTGCAGTACTACATGTCCTGTACTGCTCTTACATGTATTAGTGAGGTGCATGCAGTGATTGATGGTCTATAGCGCCTCTCTACAGTACAGTGCGGTACTACATGTCCTGTACTGCTCTTACATGTATTAGTGAGGTGCATGCAGTGATTGATGGTCTATAGCGCCTCTCTACAGTACAGTGCGGTACTACATGTCCTGTACTGCTCTTACATGTATTAGTGAGGTGCATGCAGTGATTGGTGGTCTATAGTGCCTCCCTACAGTATAGTGCGGTACTACATGTCCTGTACTGCTCTTACATGTATTAGTGAGGTGCATGCAGTGATTGGTGGTCTATAGCGCCTCTCTACAGTGCAGTGCGGTACTACATGTCCTGTACTGCTCTTACATGTGCCTGGATGAACGGCCCCTTTTGGGCCTATTTTTCCATTTTACTAAAGTCCTTGACCTTAAAAGCTCCTCTCCCCATCATAGAAAGTGATTTCCAGCCTCCAGCAGCTCTTCCTCATGTTATGTGATCTTTTTGGAGTGTGAGGGAATCAAAAGGAAACCCACAGTAACACAGGGAGAACATACAAACTCTATGTAGATATTGTCCTTAGTTAATTTTGAACTCAGGACCAGAGCATTACAAGGCAACAGTACCAGCCATCATGCTGCACCGTGCCATTGTTTTTTTTTTACTGTATTACCCACTGAGCCACCATGCTACACCATGCTAACCACTGAGCCACTGTCTTGCATGGGTTAATCACTGAGCCACCGTGCTGCACTGTGCTATTCACTGAGCCGATGTGCTGCACCGTGCTAATCACTGAGCCGACGTGCTGCACTGTGCTAATCACTGAGCCGACGTGCTGCACCGTGCTATTCACTGAGCCGACGTGCTGCACTGTGCTAATCACTGAGCCACCGCGCTGCACTATGATAACAACTGAACCACCGTGCTGCATCACTCTAACCACTGAGCCACACTGTGTTAAATTATATTAACCACTGAGCCACTACATTGCACCATGCTAACTGCTGAGCCTCTGTACTGCATTTTTTTACCACTGAACCACGCTGCATCATCTAACACTGAGCCAAATGTGTTAATTATATTAACCCCGAGCACTACGTGGCACCGCTAACGGGGCCCTCTGTACTGCTTTATGATAACCACTAAAAAAAACTCTGTGCTGCTTATGATTAACTGAACCCCGGCTGCACACTCAAACCCACTGAGCATGTGTTAATTTGATCCCCTTTGAGCCCCTGTGCTGCACCAGGGTGTATTACTTCAGTTCCAATCTGAATGTACTATTCTTCAATATCATATCATTTTAATTATTTGGGCTCATGCACTGACCCTGGGCATGTATAATTCCCTCGGGAAACCCCAATGGAAAATTGAGCTACGAGCAATTTTCAAATTTTTTACTAGGAGGTCGAGATGAAAAAAGGATGAAACCTCAGACAAAACCCCCCTGCGGGTTACCCCCAAAACCACAATTGTGGGGCACAGCCTTTTTCCATGTAGGGGTGGGGCACAGGAGGGCTTAGAAGTGGAGGAGAGAAATCTATATTCAGCTGCTAGTGGGGTGGGTTAAGTATAATGAACCCCCTCTTAGGGAGGCCGGGTTTGATTGCACGGGGGGCCCAAAAAAAAGGGGAATAGGCTGGGCCCCCGATGTTCGGTGTAGGGGGGGCATCTATGGTACCCCTGGGGGGTCACTTTAGGGATTTTTAAAATTTTGTGATGACCCCTACAGGCTGTATTTAAGGTCGTGCGCCTAGGCCTAAACCTAAATACCCCCATTAACAATTTGCTTCCCTGCCCCTTTCCAAATATCCCAACCCCCCTTTTACAAAAGCCCCCAAATAAAACTTTTTAAAGCTCTGAAGAAAGCTATTAAAGGGGTTTGTGTTCCCAGCTTTCCTAGACATTGGATAGCCTATTAGCTTTCAGGAAGCTGGGAGATAACGCCAACTGTGCTAAACATAAACCCACTACATAAACCCATATTTCCATCATCAATTGACCATAGAGGGGTAGAACCCAGTGTAACGGCTCTGAGACTGTATATTACCTCCATACGTGACCTTTTAGGGGTAGCCCCCAGGTACATGGGTTGGGGACTGTATATTACCTCTTACAGTGCCTTTTAGGGGTTTTAGAAACCCCGTGTACACAGGCTTTTACGACTTTTAAAAAACCTCCATACGGACCATATGTGCTGACCGTGTACACAGGCTCGCACACTGTTATTCCCCCCAAAACGGGGACCTATAGTGGTAGCACCGTGTACACAGGCTCCACCCCTGTTATTCCCCCCAAAAGTTTTATTGTGGTAGCCCCAGGTCCGGTCTGGACGTATATTCCCCCCTTTACAGGACCTTAGGGTGACAAAGTGTAACTGGCTCCGCAGACTGTATATTCACCTACAGTGCCCCAATTTAGTGGTAGACACAAATGACACGGCTTGCAGATGTTTGCCCTCCATAAAGTTTTGTGATAGACACAGTGTACACGACTTGCGCCTGTTTTTTTACCCCCATACATGACCATATAGTGGAGACCCCAGGGGCACAGGTCTGCGCGTGATAGGGCTACGGCACCCAAAACCCCGCAAGCTCATATGAGAGTTGGCCTCTAAAATACGGCGCAACCTCAAAAGGGTTTTGCCTATCCCCTTTTTTTTAAAACCCTTATTTTCCTACTTCACTTTGTGCCCCCCCCTTTGTCCCCCCTTTTTTTTTTTGATTGGGTTGCAGACTGTTTATTCCCATCAGTGCCTTATGTGGTAGACACCAGTGTAACAGGCTCTGCAGACTTTTAAATTCCCTAAAATTATGCCCATATAGTGGTGGGAAACCAGTGTACACGGGGCTCTGGATGTATATTCCCTTTAAGTGACCTATGTGGTGACAACAGTTACACAGGCTCTGCGATGTATATTACCCCCAATACGGACCTATTTGGTAGACCCATTTTTACACGGGTCTGAGACTGTTATTCCTCCTATAGTGCCCCATTTGTGGTAGGAACCAGTGTAACAGGCTCTGCAGAACTGTTATTACCTTATACGTGCCCATATAGGGGTGGACAACGTGAAAACCAGGTTCAGATGTATTTTACCTCAAAAGGGCCCTTAGTGGTAGACCCCTTGTACACAGGCTTGCGTTTTTAATTCCTTCCATAAATGACTTTAGTGGTAAAAAACCCAGTGTACACAGGTCTGCGACTGTTATTACCTTTGTGACCATATGTGGTAGACAACGTGTCAAGGCTCTGCAGACGTATTCACCTCCAAAACGAAAATTATAGTGGTGGCCCCAGTGTACACAGACTCGCAGACTGTATATTACCTCCATACAGTGACCTATAGGGGTAGACCCCGTGTACACAGGCTCTGCAGTGTTATTACCCCCTACAGGAAATATAGTGCTGACACCAGTGTACACAGGCTCATTTACTGTATATCCCCCTCAATAAATATAGTGGTATACACCCTTAGTGCAATGTGTAGTACCCCCGCAAATACAGTAATTATAGCTTTCACTGAAAGCTTGATTAGCTGGGGTTTTCCCCAATTTTGTCTGTCCCCGGAGAAAAGGGAATGCAAAAAGTCTATGGGAGCGGCGCAAAACTTTTTCTAGACGTACACGGGGGGGGGCCAGCACATGCTTTACAGTACAGCACATCACTATATGCCGCAAGAGCAGGAAAAGAGGTAGGAAAATACAGGATAGGATTAGTACCCCAAAGCCCGCAGGTGGATAACACAGGTAGGCTTGTACCAAGCCGCAGGTAGGATAACAAGGATGGCTTAAAATAACCCAAGCAGGGTTGGATAAACAGGATAGGCTTAGTACCAGGCCGCAGGTAGGAAAACACAGGTAGGTTAGATACCATGCAGCAGGTGGATAAAACAGGATAAGCTAGATACCAGTGCCCAGGGAGGGAAACCGGTAGGATTAGATACCCCCCGCCCGCAGGGAGGATAACACGGATGGCTTTGAAAAGGAGAAGAAGGAAAAAAAGGGACCCGGCGCCGTGCAGGGGTAGATAAAAAAGCCAAGTCTAAGGCCCTTTTTATTAAAGTTTTTTTTTAAAAATTTTTTTGGGGTTTTTGGCATTACGTGACAAAATTAAAAAAAATGGAAAATTAAAAAAGTTTACGCGTTTTGGGTGTAAACCCCCTCATCAGAAGTTAAAAAATCCTAGAACATGAGTATATTGTGCTACTGTATTTAATTGGGATATTATTTACAGGTAAGTGACGTGGAGACACCCTTGGTGAGGAAAAAGGAAAAAAAAATTGGGAAGGAAAAGTGTCAATCAAATGAGCGAGCGGGGAAAAGGAGGGAAACCGGGAGTCTATATGGAACCCCCTGATAGTTGAACTTAATATGTTGCGGTAATAAAATAAAAATAAAAATTTAAAAATGGTTGTGTGGTGTATTAATGGGGTAGAGGGGACAAGTGGGGGGGTGTTGGGAGTAAATCACCACCCAAGGTCGAGACACGAATGAAAGGAAATAGGAGAACACAGAAAGACTGGTGAATGGGAGAAGAAGTTGTCCAATGGCAAGAAGGCGGTGAATACAAATCGACCAATGAGAGTGCAGGAGTGGTTTAAAAATGGGATAAGATTGCCGCTAGAAAAGGTTTTAAATGTGCGCTAAAACAATTCATAAAGAATTAGTGCCATATTGTGATTGGTTAAGGTGAGGAGGGTAATTGGAATGAACCAATAGTAAGTTCAATATGGAGACGTCCATGCTGATTGGTTGAACTATTGATGTGGTTACTATGAACTGGCCAATCGGGATGTGCAGGAAAAAATAAGCTCACCGATAGGGCTAAATATTCTACCGGGAGTTTTGGATGGAAACCAATGAAAAAGGGAGCTACTCCTCGTATGGGAAATAAACATAGAGAAATGTGCATGGAGCTAATGGTTCCGATGTTGACTTAGACAATATTGATCGTAGCGAGGTCTAGGGACCGGAGGGACTAAGGGGTGATAGGGTTATTGCTCGGTGTGGATATAGATATCGGAGTATTAGAGGTGAAGTTTTTTAGTGAAAGAGAAAAAAGACATCATAGATCTCGTGAGGTGCTGTACTAGCTCAGGTGACTTGATGTGAATAGATCTTACGTAACAATCTGTAAAAATAAATGAAAATGGTACAAAATAAATAGCTAAATACAAGTTGAATTATACATTACAATAAATAAAAAACGAGAGTAGCATTACAAAATATTAAGTTATTAAACTCTCAGTTACAGAACACGGATGCGCGAATGTAATTGCCAATGAGCAGTATGTAATGGTTATGTTCCCATTAAAATTGTACAGATAGGTGTTAGAATTTAAATCAAATTTATATAGCTATTGTGGACCTTTTGGAATTAAACCCTTAAGCCATTGTTGATACGTTTATTAAATAAATGTCTTTTTTGTTCTTAAATATAAAAACGAACAAGAAAATACCTCTTGATAAAGTTTTTTTGCTCTTCTGAAAAGAGATGGAACTCTGGCTCAACGGATTATAAAATAACTCGGTTGGCATCATTGAGGCCCTTGGGGGAAGAGAGTTTGTAATCTATAGATCCAGAACATTCTTTTTTACTGGGAGAGCTGTAGACGGTTTTTGGTAATTGAGGGAGGAAATTAAAAATCAAAATGGAGTTGATATTTAAGACTTTAAAATCTCTCTGATGAACTTCATTAAAATGACGTGACACGCTATGTAGTAGGTCACCTCTTTTGACACAGGCCCTGTTGGCATTATAGGCGGAGTGTAGGGTCTGGATCGTTTGCTACACTTATTGGAGTGAGAGCTGCATTCGAGTGACATATCTAAAAATGAATTTTGCAGTTTAATGTGTGTTTGATGGGATAATGCCTTAGTAGTTTTTGAATAAATTTCAGAACGATGTTGTGATGCTAGTGCAGCAAAGGCAAAGAGAGAGACGTCAGGTGTGAACATCCAATTGAGATGGGGGGAACGGGGTTTATGTGAGTTTCTATAGGGTCTTTAATTCGATGGCGAAGCTACAAGTTTTTATATTCGTTGCCCTTATCTGTATATTTATACCATGGTATTGTCGGTAATAATGGACCTAAAGTACGGGTCTTTTTAGAATATACCAGTGGTTCTAGCGTTTTTTCGGGATTATGATCTTGAGGTATTGATAGGGTAATAGAGAATACTTTATTCTTGAAACTGTCATCAAACTTGGATCTTTCTCTTTTTTTCAAGGCATTCATGTGGTGTCGTTATCGGCTTTAAGTTGGGATCTAATAAAAGATTTTCAGGATTATTTTTTTCTCTCGGAATCTATCAATTAGGATAATTTTTTGATTTATGTAGTCAGAGTTTCCGTGCAATTTTTGCGTTATCCTTTTAAATTGCAAACGGTATGTTGCAAACAGCCAAGGCTTTATGGTGAGCACTTTTAAAAATCGGATATATGAATTGCTCTCTTACCGTTTTAAAGTGAGTAGTCGTGATAATTTTCCTTTTTTGATAAATATATTTAAATCCTAAGATTCTATGGATTCTGCATAGTTTTTGTTACAAAAGAAATCCCTTGGGTATTGTTGTTCAGGTGGTTTATAAATGGGGAAATAGTTCAGGGGTCCTGTCCAAAACAAAAAAGAGATCTGTCTATATATCTCTATACAGGCATATATATTGGAAATAGGGGGTGCCACTAGATATAAATCATCTCTCGAATGTCCATAAAAATATTGCATATAGAAGGGGCAACTCTAGGTACACATAGCAGTGCCCTTATCTGCCTATAGAATGGCGCTGTTATATGATAGAAAAAAATTTTTGTTTAATAATTATTTCAAGACCCTTTATAAGGAACTTCTTTTTTTCAAACAAGTCAAAGTTGGATCTGTGTCTAATAAATTTTTGACGCATTGGATGCAATCTGATGTGGAAGTTCGAGTATAAAGAGGACACATCGGCTAGTAATTAGGATTATAGTTAGATGATGGGGGACGATCAGAGAGTTGTTGAATATAGTTGTCCTGAATCCCTGAGATAGCTGGTAAACTTGTATAACAAAGGGTTGGAGGTCATAGATCACAATAGTGGGAAGTTGATAGTGGAGAATTAATTACCAGAGATTTTAGGGGCAACCAGGGGGAGAGGTGAGGATTTCTTATGGAATTTTGGGAAGATAGTAAAAAAATGATAATACTGGGTTCTGGATGTAAAATGGAAATTTTTTTCTTTTTTATCAAATTACATTAAGTAAGGCCTCCATATGAGGAGATGGAAATTTTTGCGTTGTAATGCTGAAGAATGGTGACTGGCTGGAGACTTTCATAATAAGAGGTATCTGTCAATATGTTGTTAGTTCTAATTGGTATGACTGATGATCCTGGATTACTGTGCCTCCTCCTTTATCAGCCGTCTTATAACGATGTGATGATATTTTGTTCAAATTTAAGGGCTTTTTGTTCTTCTTATTAAGATATGAAGATTGTTGTCTGGGGTGATAGATGTAATTCTTTGAGACTAAGGTCAGAAAGGTTTTTAAATTGTGTCCTTGGGATCTAATAGGATAAACTTGGACTTTCTTTTATGTATTTGAAGTAGTATCAGAAAAATGGAGTATAGTTCCTGTAGGGTTAATTGCATAAAAAGGTGTATGGTCTAGGTTAATTTCCGAATCAGATTGGTTGAAAATCGATGAAATAGGTCGATGGAGTTTAATCTGTAGTTAAGTTTGAAGCATAAAAGGCTTTTGATAGAACTTGTATTTCAAAATTACTTATGGGATGTTGGGATAATTGAAAAAAATCCCAGGTTTTTGAAGATGGTTTGGTTGGTGAGAAGAAGGTTATCTGGGAAGTTGGGCATCTTTTTTTTCGGTAGGTTCCAGCTACTGCAACCTTGGTGTGATTTTCTTTTTGGCCGTTTTTATTCTTGGGGGTTTTATGCTGCGTTTTGCTCTGGGTTCTCCCTAAAAAAGGGGAGTGTTTTGACCCTCTAAATTGATTATCTGTGACAGGCTCTGGTTCGGCTAAATCTCATTGATGTCGATGTGTCGAGAGTTGTGACAGACTTAATGTGGGAGGAGCAGGGAGATCGGGGTATTCCTTTCTATATTTGCTGTATTCTAGCTTATTTTTCTCAAAATTTCCTCTCTGATAAGTTGGCTTTTAGGCTAGTTCTTTCGGGGTACTGTTGTTGTATCTTTGTATTTGAAGAATTAGAGGGAGAGGTGTCTTATTTTGTTATTTTGTGGACACATTTTTGTAAATTTCCTTTCAATCGAGAGAACATGGTGTATGGAAAGTTGGTTAATATAACCACTGGTATATTGTGGTTAACCTTCTGCGTTGTGGTGGCTTATAATGGGTGGTGTTCGGATATTTTGAGGTTATGGGACATTTTACTTTAAGATCTGTGTTCCAGTAGGATTTACCCCTTGTGCAGTAGTATTTGGAATTTTTAGATGAAGTTTCTGGTAAGTTGGAAAACAATTTTCTCCACCTCTTCCCTATTTGGGTGGGTTCTCGGAGTGTTGTATCTTAGGTCTAGTCCTAATTTGAAAACGATCCTCTTACGCTCTCTATTGGGAAGTAAAGCTGTTATTCCTCCTATTTCCATTCCGATATCTGGAATTGAAGAAAGAGGAGGATTTGGATTGATTGGAGTGGTCAATATAGTCTGGTTTTGTTTTCTCCCTCAAGGATTGGATAGGTTCAGTTATAGTTGTTGGTTTATCTCTATTACTTTTGGATCAGTATTTCTCTGGGTGAGTTTCACCTTTTTTCTTGAAAAAAGGTTGTTTTATATTTTTTGACTTCATGTTAACCCTACTGTTGATCTTAAAGAAAGTCTTTATGGGCATTAAATTTCTGTAAGCTTTCTAGAATACTATCAATATCTAGTATTGCTAGTTCTATAAGTTTAGATCTCTTATGGATTAGGAGCTCTATTAGTTGGTATGAGCAACTGGAGAGTACATTCTCCCAATCTTGTGTGAACGTGGAGTCTGATATAAAGGTGGACGGAAGGTCCAATTTTAGACCTTTTGGAACAATGGAGAGTTTTTTATACATGTTCAGAAACATAATGTCTAGATGGTGTTGGGCTTCAGAACATAATTTCTTTTCCAAGTTATTGAAAAGGGATACCATAGTCTGTGTATCTTCTTCTGAAAAGGTAGTACTTATCTCAATGCTTGAGGTGTTGGGAATTTGGTCCAAATCTTCATGGAGTTCTTGTAGGAACGATTCCCTTGTTGTTAAGCGGTTGCGGAAATATTCCATGTTGTAACGCTGGCAGCCGACCCTCGATATCCGGGAAAAAGTTGAGAAGAACGATCCCCGTACAAGACGTTATGCAAAAAGGAAAAAGAAAGGGGGCGCACAGTAGCGTTATATTGTAACTGGAAAAAGAGAAAAGAATAGAGAAATATTCTCACCTTCTAGTGTTGCGCTTTTAATGTAGAGGCACAACACTCAAAGCGCTTGCAGGGCTATTTATACCCCGTAGCCCTTACTAACGGCAGCCGATGGTCTCTGGTGCTCCTCTCGGAAACCGGTAGGAGAATAAGCCACAAAATGGAAGAAAAGGAAAAAATGGACCCGGCGCACGTGCAGGTGTAAGGTAAAAAAGCCAAGTCTAGAGGCTTTCATTAAAAGTTTTTATTCTTAAAAATGTCTCGGCATTACCGTGACAAAAAAAACATAGGAACGTTAAAAAAGACTTTACGCGTTCGACGGGTGACCCGCGCTTCATCAGAAGTTATAAGATCACTAGAACATAAGTATATATAGGTGCTGCCAGTTATCTTAATTGGATGATATTATTTACAGGTAAGTGACGTGAGACACCGTTGAGGTAAAAGAAGACAATGGAGGAAGAAGGTCAATCCAAAGAAACAGAGACTTAGGAAAGGACTAAGACCCGGAGTCATCTACGAACCCCGTCATATGTTGAACTAGATATGTGTTTGCATAATAAAAATAAAAATACATTACTGATGGTTTGTTGGTGTAATAATTGGTAGGGAACAAGTTGTGTTGATGTAGATAAATCACCACCTAAGGTATGGAGACACAAAGTGGAGGAAAAATAGGAGAACACAGGAAAACTGGTTCCGAAAGGTCTAAAATTGGACCTTCCGTCCACCTTTATATCAGACTCTACGTTCACACAAGATTGGAAGAATGTACTCTCCAGTTGCTCATACCAACTAATAGAACTCCTAATCCATAAGAGATCTAAACTAATAGAACTAGCAATACTAGATATTGATAGCATTCTAGAAACCTTACAGAAATTTAATACCCATAAAGATTTCTTTAAGATCAACAGTAGGGTTAACAATGAAGTCAAAAAATATGAAAACAACCTTTTTCAAAGAAAGAAAGGGAAACTCACCCGAGAGAAATTACTGATCCAAAGTAATAGAGAAAAACCAACAACTATAACTGAACCTATCCAACCCCTGAGGGAGGAAATAAAACCAGACTATGTTGAAAACTTCCCCAACAATCCAAATCCTCCTTTCTTTCTTTCAATTCCAGATATCGGAAAGGAAATAGGAGGGAAAAAACCGCTTC